>CM033648.1:50935703-51027441 GCA_019512145.1 Engystomops pustulosus | reverse complement strand
CCCAGCCATCACTATATACAGCTCCCCCAGCCATCACTATATACAGCCCCCCAAGTAATCACTATATACAGCCCCCCAAGTAATCACTGTATACAGCTCCCCCAAGTAATCCCTATATGCTGTCCCAGCAATCACTATATACAGCCCCCTATCAAAGCACATAGGTTTTTTACGGTTATCAAAAAATCAGAGATGAACTCTGCAATTTAACAACAATAGATCAATATGTCCTTAAACTATGATCTCTATCAAGCATTCAAAATTTAGAAGATTAGTCCTGTAAATGTTTATAATTTACAGTAAAAACTATGTCCCACACTGTGCTCCTAAGGTAATAGATACCTTAACAACTGAATATGCTGTCCCCTGCATATAGAACATAATATACCATGACCCCTAATTATATCATACTATATTGCCATGACCCTAAATAAGTAACAATCCAGACTAGATATATATATATGGTGTGTGTGTGTGTGTATATATATGCCACTCATATTATAATATATAATATCATTATGAGGGATACTAAATGGTATAGTGGCACCTGTACTGCCAGGGGTGAACCAAGCCTGTCTGCTGCCCGAGGCGAACCATAGAAAGACTCCCCCCCCCCCCCATACATGTAATATATCAGATACAGCATGCCGCCATGTAGTATAAAATGCATATAGCATGCCGCCATGTAGTATAAAATGCATATAACATGCCACCGTGTAGTATACAATGAATACAGCATACCACCATGTAGTATAAAATGCATACAGCGTACCGCCATGTAGTATAAAATGCATACAGCAAACCGCCATTTAGTATAAAATGCATACAGAGTACCGCCATGTAGTATAAAATGTATACAGAGTACCCCTATGTAGTATAAAACTAAAATTTGCAATTATTTCAGGGCTTCTACGCCACTTACATGGTGCAGAAATCCTGATAAATATCACCAACACTGCATAAACATACAGCATATATACACACACATACAGTATATACAACAGCATATCTACACACATACTGAGTATACATACAGCAAATACATATACAAACTGTATAAGCATCATATACACATACTTACAGAAAATATACACACACTTCCGGGGGGACCGGAGCCTTGACTGGAGCGGACAGGTGGTGCTGCGGTTATGGATTGTGCAGGGCGCTCGGGGCAAAGTGCTGGCGGATACATGCCACGATCGGCGGGAGGGTGATGTCACGGGGAAGTGAGCTTTGATTGGTTGCCATGAGCATCTAGAACAGTTCTGCTCTCAAACAATTCTCATAAATCTCCCCCATACATTTTATACTTCTCTATTATACTTCATCCTTCATCTTTGCAAACCTCTCCCTTCTATCACCTCACAGGATAGAAAAACACACACAATAATTAAACGGCAGTGCATTTTTTAGCTATAGCTTGTCAACTCAATTTTATCCTTTTTAATGCACTAAAACATCCATGTAGAACATTCAGATTTTGTCACAGAATTCAAAATAAATCTGCAGTCTGTACACAATGTTTTTTTTTCCATATGAATTTATTGCACACCAAGCACTATAATTTAATGGGAGTCTATGATTTAATAGGAGTCTACCATCAGTTCAAATGGAGGGGTGAATGAAGACAGGTGTTTCATAGGACCAGGATTAAAATTTTAAAAGTTCAAAATATATGTTTATTTCGAAACTATTAGCAGCAGACAAAACGTACCAAACACCTATAGCTGTCCAGCTCTTGCTAAACAGTGGGATACCTTACTGCCCCAGTGCAGAGCTAATATTTTGCACCAAATACAGTCGGGGTGTCCATACCTCCTGATGTGCTCTCGCGGGTCTCAAGCAAATGACCTATTCCCAGGCTTCATTCCCCCAGATTATGCAGTTGATTTATTCCTTACTGACGACATCAGCAAGCCTCACCTGAAAACACCCTGAATTATGGGAAAAACCTGTAGTAGACTGGGGGTGTGGACTGGAAGACTCCCACTTACTTCCTGCCCTCAAGTCCAAGAACTCCAGCCAATATAAGATTATAGAAAGATCATTAGCAGATTATGCTAAAGCAACAGCTGCAGAAACAAGGAGAGATACTGTATACACCCCATCCACAACCTTACCATATACTTTATCACACACCCCACCAAGCACTATCATTTAATGGGAGTCTACCACCAAACTAAGCACTATGATTTAATGGGAGTCTACCACCCCACCAAACACTATGATTTGTTGGGAGTCTAGCACCCCACCAAGCACAATGATTTAGTGGGAGTCTACCACCCCACCAATATATATATACATACATAAAAGTTACTTTACTTTTTTTCTGCTTTTACGGTCCTGGCAGGTTCAGCCTTGTCCTCCAGCACGGGTGGGCGGTTGGTGGGGTGAGCGACTGGAGCCGGGGGGGACTGGAGCGGACAGGTGGCGCTGCGGTTATGGATTGTGCAGGGCGCTTGGGGCAAAGTGCTGGCGGATACATGCCAGCATCGGCGGAAGGGTGATGTCACGGGGAAGTGAGCTTTGATTGGTTGCCATGAGCAACTAGAACAGTTCTCAAACAATTCTCATAAATCTCCCCCATACATTTTATACTTCTCTATTAGAACTGCATCCTTCATCTTTGCAAACCTCTCCCTTCTGTCACCTCACAGGATAGAAAAACACACACAATAATTGAACGGCAGTGCATTTTTTAGCTATAGCATGTCAACCCAATTTTATCTTTTTTAATGCACTGAAACATCCATGTAGAACATTCAGATTTTGTCACAGAATTCAAAATAAATCTGCAGTCTGTACACAATGGGTTTTTTTTCCCATATGAATTTATTGCACACCAAGCACTATAATTTAATGGGAGTCTATGATTTAATAGGAGTCTGCCATCAGTTCAAATGGAGGCATGAATGAAGACAGGTGTTTCATAGGCACCAGGATTAAAATTTTAAAAGTTCAAAATGTATGTTTATTTCGAAACTATTAGCAGCAGACAAAACGTACCAAACACCTATAGCTGTCCAGCTCTTGCTAAACAGCGGGATACCTTACTGCTAATATTTTGCACCAAATACAGTCAGGGTGTCCATACCTCCCTGATGTGCTCTCGTGGGTCTCAAGCAAATGGCCTATTCCCAGGCTTTATTCCCCCAGACTGACCCCCAGATTATGCAGTTGATTTATTCCTTACTGACGACATCAGCAAGCCTCACCTGAAAACAGGGGAATTAGGGGAAAAACATGTAGTGGACTGGGGGTGTGGACTGGAAGACTCCCACTTACTTCCTGCCCTCAAGTCCAAGAATGTTCCTGCCCTCAAGTCCAAACTATGCTAAAGCAACAGCTGCAGAAACAAGGAGAGATACTTTATACACCCCATCCACAACCTTACCATATACTTTATCACACACCCCACCAAGCACTATCATTTAATGGGAGTCTACCACCAAACTAAGCACTATGATTTAATGGGAGTCTACCACCCCACCAAACACTATGATTTGTTGGGAGTCTACCACCCCACTAAGCATTATGATTTTGTGGGAGTCTACCACCCCACCAAACACTATGATTTGCTGGGAGTCTGCCACCCCACTAAGCACTATGATTTGTGGGAGTTCTACCCCCCAACCAAGCACTATGAGGTATTGGGCAGTCTCCACCACAACGCGCCACTATGCTATTAGTGGGAGTTAAACCCCACCAAAACATCTGATTTGTGGGAGAGCTGCCACCACCCCTAAGACTCAGGATTTGTTAATAGGAGTTCGACCACCCCACCAAGCACAATGATTTAGTGGGAGTCTACCACCCCACCAAACACTATGATTTAGTGGGAGTCTACCACCCCACCATGCACTATGATTTAGTGGGAGTCTACCACCACACTAAGCACTATGATTTCGTGGGAGTCTACCACCCCACCAAACAGTAGCCTCATGTTGTAGGGCAAAAAACAGAATATGAGGAATGAGGCATAACCAGGGGGGGGGGGGGCTCAAAAAGGGGGGGGCATTACCCGGGGACTAGAGAAAAAGGGGGCATTATAAGGGGGACAACAGAAAAAAAAAGGTGTATCATGCGATGAGATGTCACAAAAAGGAGGCATCAAAAACAGGAACACTGTTGTAGAAAAGATAAGTCCCATATTATTTCTGTCCTTTATGATGTTTCTGAGAAACGGGGGATTTTAGGAGCATAGGTAACACTGGAAGAAGAGTAAATTGTTTCTTCAGGATTAACAGTGCGCCATATGTGTCCTGTATGTATGCAATTAAGGTGCAGGGCAAGGCCCCTTCCACACTTGCGTTGCAGATCACGTCAGAGTTTGATCAGGGTGCGATCAGGGTTTGGTCAGTGAAAAACGCGCATTTTGCATCAGAGTTCAATCAGTTTTCAGTCAGAGTTTGTTCAGTGTCTCAGTTTTTCACGCACGTTTTCAATGCATTTTCAATGCGTTTTTCACGCGCAGAAAATGCGCGTGAAATGGACTCAGGGCTGAGCTCTATCTTTTCTATGGCAATTGATGCGTGAAAAGCGCATTGCACTTGCATTGCACTTGCATATGTCTCAGAGTGCAATGCGTTTTTGATGCGTCTCCATAGACTTTTATGGTGCGTTTTTCACGCTCGTGACTTGCAAAAGTAGAGCATGTCGAGATTTAAGCGCGCGTTAAAATAAACGCACGTGTGTGCGTGAAAAAAAATGCAAGTCTGAAAAGACCCATTGATTACAATGGGCCATAGTGCAATGCAAGTTCTGCGCGTCAAAAGCACGCGCAGAAAACGCGCGTGAAAAACGCAAGTTCGAAAGGGGCCTTAAAGTTTTATCCCATCATAAAAAAATTTATTTTAATGAAAATGTTCATATGATGGACACAAATTGAGTTTTCTTTAACATAAATGTAGAATGGGATCATTGTATACGAAATGTTAATACCCACTTTAAATCATTTATCAAAGCTAATTTAGTGTTTCTGACACACTTAACTTATATAAGCCGAATAAATTTGTCTGGGAGAAAGATGAAGGTCAGCCATGCTGGGTATATGAGCTCTGTACCATCAGGTCACGCAGATGGTGTTAGCAGGTGCACATCTTTACACTGCCAGGGTAACAACATTAGTGCTTTGCTGTGTTACAAGGCAATTAATCTAGCCTGTTGAAATCCATAGGGTAAATCTACCACACTGAAAAAGAAAAAAAAATGTCCAGATGTTTTCTATATTCCTTAAAATATCTTGGATTTATTTGTTAACCATTTTCATAGTGCCGGGAGCAGGTGAAATATTTCAATTTGTGAAGCTGTGGAGCGAAGGGGTTACATTTTTCTTACTTGAGTTTATGTGTTCAGCATAATAACAAAAAGATCCCATATGAGCATGATAAAAGTGCTGAAGAAAGACTTCTCATATTTAATGATGAGGCATCACATAACAAAAAAACTGCACTAAATAACAATGGACAAATAACTTAATTTTTTCACTAGGTAAATGGTACAGCTGCACAAAACAACAAGTATTGTACATTAACCAGATGGGTATCAAGACACCAAAAATAGTAGATCTGTACTGTACATCAAATGGCTCTCAACCTTATAATTACTGGAGGCACATGACCTCTAAAGTCCTCTTCTTCTTTAAACTTCCTGGCAAATGCATACAATGTAGAGACAAGAAATACAAGGAACCCTAAGTGCCTTTATATACAATATTTAAAGGGAACCTGTCACCAGGTGAATCACTATGAAACCACAATAAGTACCTAGTATGGTTCGTTCCCTGTGTGCTGCATAAATTGAGACTGCTAGCTGCAGCCAGTAAAATTAACTTATATTAATGGTCCGATTCTAGTCAGTGGGGTGGGGTTCCTGGCACAGCAGTATAGAAGGTGCCGGCCCTCACAGCCACATCTTTACAGCAGTCTCAATTTATAAAGACATGTCCAGCACACATGCAACTGGCCATACAAGGTAATTATTGTTGTTTCATAGTGATTGTCACGGGTGGTCCTGCACCCATATCGTGGGCTCACCCGAGCTCCACTTTCCCTGCAAGCACATCAACTGTGCTACTTACATGTCCCGGCTCCTGTACATCTTCCTCTGTCGTGCGGACGCATTCCTGGCTCCTAGGGCGAGCTCGCCGGCTTCAAAGGATTTAAAGGGACAGCACACCGCTAACTGGCGCTGGCCATTTTCAGGAATTCCACTTAAGCATGTCTCTTCCCGCAAACCCTGCCGGATCTTTGTGGCTATGGCCTTAGAGAAAGCTCCCCAGCGATATTCCTGCGTTCCTGTGTGTTTCTGCTCCTGAGTTCCCGTGTTCCTGTGTGTTCCCGTGTTACTGCGTTCCTGTATGTTCCCGCGTTCCTCTGTGTTCCTGCGTTCCCGCTTTCCTGCGTTCCCATCTGCCTGGACCTCCCATTGCTGAATCCGGATTGGACTTGGCCTTGCATCTCTGCTGCCTGCCCTGACCCTGTGCCTGAACCTGACCATGAGACTGTTTCCTGCTAAGGTACCTTGACTGGCACCGTGGGCTAATTGCAACCGTGGAACAACCTGGTGGTACCCTGCCGCAGCAAGACCATCCCGCTTTGCAGCGGGGTCTAGTGAAGACAAGGTGCCACTTAGATTCCGGTCCCAGGTGTCGGCTAGTACCACCTCCCGTGGTGGTCCAGAGGATCCCCTAACCCGAATTCTGACAGTGATTCACCTGGTGACAGGTTCTCCTTAATCAGTTGGATCACTTATCTGTTCTGATGCAAATATCTATAAGGTCATTGCCTGTAAAAAGAAAACAATTTCCTAGACTTTTAAACTGGAGTGTATAGTCCATCTTCAATGTAAAGTCCAGTAGGCATTAAAGGGGTATTCCCATAAAGACAAAATTCTAAAACTTACTCAGGATAATAAAAGAACACACATTCTAATTCAGTGTTATTAACACAGATAAAGCATTTCACAGATATAATTCCTCCTTGTTTGTATCAGTCGTGGTGAGAGCACTACAAACAGAGGCACTTCCTGTCCAGCAGCAGTAGTGTGCAGAGGAGCTATAAACTCTATGACAAAATAATCTCAGGGCATAGCAGTGCTGACTGTGTTTTGTAGGTGAGGTAGCAAAGCTAAGTGTCATTGTGTCTTATATCCATCTCATGACTCTCATCTGTCTCCTCTCTATTTTTCTATGTGTCAGATACTAGTAGAATGTTCAGAAACTAAATGAAAGTGTACATAAACCCTGTATGTGAAAGTGTGTATAAACCCATGATAATCTAAGTAGATTGTCATCACACAGTATCTAATTGCACAGAGGAATCATGAAGTTTCTGCTCAGAGAGTCCCCACCCACACTCTTCTTACAGTGACCGGCCTAGGCAGTGATAGGAGCAAAAACAACAAAAAAATGAGTAAAATTGTAAAGGGTTAAAAATGATATTTATTGTGTAAACATCACTAGAGGATTACAATTAGAATTTTCTTTCATGAGCAAAATCCTTTAAGCTGCAATCGAAAATTTGGTGAAGTTCACTCACCAATTCCCATGTTGTCAATTTTGCTCACGCTGTATTGTCCCTCGTCATCCAATTGAGGAGATGTGAATTCGGTGTACTGTAGAATCGGTGAGCGCACCATGTCTCACCGCACCATGACCAGCCGCAGCCACATTGCAAATAGTGGAGAAAGTCCTATTCCTTCCCCAATTTGCAGCACATGCTACTCAGTTCTACCTAACTGAAATGGGCCACAATCTTCCCCTGTTTGTGTGCATGAAGCCTAAATGTGATGGATCTTGTATGCAGAAAGTTAAATTTTTCTCACCTGCCATAGTATAATTGGAAAGCTGTGACAGAAATCACCTGTTTTGCTACTCCAGGGATGTTTGGTATTGCTGTCAAATGTGCACAGTGGGCATTCCATTATGATAATGCAAATTGTGTTTGTGCACTTAAAGGGGTATTCTGGGAATATGAACGCCTGATCCAAAAATCATAATGCTATAAATAAATGAATGCAACAAAACTCAATATCGTTAATAACCAAATAGAGCTTAAATAATTTGCTTTTATGATTCACAAAATATTATAAGCTTTCTAAAGTAAGCAGATTTATCTCCAAGATACATGTTACTACAACTCCCATGTGCCCTCAGTTCTCAGTAACACCTCTTGTCTTTCAGGATCTGCTCCCAGAAATGATCTGAACAGACTGTCCTGCTCTGTTACCACATTAATGATGTGTGTTAAAGTGCCAGTAGCATTTTAATTCTTCATTATAGTGTATGTCCACAGTATTTTTCTGCTGTGGAGCAAAAGTTTAAATAACAACCATTACACTAGCTAATATTTTATTGACCCATTTGAATATTAATTGTTTTTTCTAATAATGACGTAAACCTTTCAAATCCTAACTTAATATCTAATAAATAATTATTACATTATTACCGTTAGTTAAAAATACCATTACAATCAGATATGACGTAGGTAAAGTTAAAATGAGAATAAGTAGGGACTAATTATACAAGCTAATGATTCTACAAACTTGTTTCTAATAATACTAATAATTCACAGTGAGATCTTGATAGTTGAATGGTTTCTATTTTAGTTCTGTTCTCAGCTCGTGGTTGCTTTGTAGAGTGCATCTTTTTGCTGAGGGTTTAGCAGATGACAATGGCTCGGGTAAAGTGCTCAAGCCAGAGGGAAACAAAGTGGGATTTGAGCTTTATAAAGTGTAAACCTGTTAGTAAAATGAAATCTACTATAATGACTTTCCAAATACCTTAGAATATATACTTAAAGGGATTGGCAAGTTTACCTCATTTTTTTTGCTTTGTGTGTGCAAGTATGAGGGGGTGCAAGATAGTAAGCAATTTACAAATTTAAATCCATTAAAAGTTTTCCACCACTTCATATGTAAAGTGAAACCTTGTGTCTTCAATGTTATCAGCCAGATGTTCCTGTCTATAAAATTGGCCACGGATGGAGGGTCATGTGATCATAACTGTCCCGGAGCAATCTCCTTTCCTAGACATTATGATAGTATTCATTAAAGGCTCATGCACACTAACGCTTGCCCGCTGTGCCATAGCCCGGCTGGCACACGTCTGCGTGCGGGAGAGGAGGGGGGGGGGGGTGAGTGCATAGAAAATAGTAGCCGCATGGCCGCCAAAACGGCCAAAGATAGGGCAGGCTTGTTGCACTCACCCTACCGAGCCCGTGCACCATAACCGTCTGTGGGATGTATGTACAACCCCTGATGGTTGTGTGCATGAGCCCTCATACTATCATAAGGTCATGGACAGTTATCATGTGACCCACCTTCTGCGGCCATTTTATGGACATGAGGTGAAAGACAAGGGGCTTCACTTTACATTTGAAAAGAGCAATGCAGGCCTTTAATAGATAGTGTATTGGTAAATTACCTAATATCCTGCCCCCCCACACTTAACCATACATTACATAAAACAAGAGGTAAAGTGGCCATCTCCTTTAATACATAGCATTTGTATGACTGTTTTGCTTATAGTCTCGTTTAGTCTGTGTATGTACCAAATTTTTTCTTTTGCCTTGTGGAATATGATGGCACTATAAACAGATTTATTATTTTTAACTGGTTAAGAAATCTATTACTAAAGTAATGTGCCTACAACGTGACAGGGCAGATGTATTAAGACTGGCACCAGATGTATTAAGACTGGCACCATGTCAATGATCGTCATAGGTTTCAGTTTCAAATCCTGGACATGTAATGGAAAATTTGACTGTCTAAGGCCAGTCTCTGCTATAGCTCGCATTGTTCCCTATGCTTTTTTAAATTCCAGTGGCATGCAAAAGAAATTGTTACTTTATACACATGTTTTTATGCATAAAAGAAAACTGCCATCTAAGCCATAAAACATCAGCCTAAAAGAAGTATTGGTTCACAGTGCCAGTGCACAGCATCACCAGTGTAAACTAACCAAGAGGATTTATTCATGTTAAATGAAATTATGCAAATTTAGATATCTTATAATACCTTTTTTGGCTTTTTTTGTAGTGACTTGTTGTCCTCAGATTATGTGGAGATTCAGTTCAATGAAGGAAAAGAACATTTGAATAAGGTAATGTAAAATGAAATCAAATTTGCAAATAGCCACATCACCAGCAGCGTGGTGGACATAAGTTGGGGTGTTGCTACAGAAAACATTTAGAGGCAACCAAAAGCAAAGGGGCATAATCACTGAAAGAGGCATTTTACCAAACTAAAGGGAGAGGTTTAGGCACTAATAGGGGTAACTGTTTGTTGTAAGGGTGGTATTGAATATTGTTTAATATATGTATTATTGTGGTGGGGTGGGGGGTGGGGGGGTTTGCTGCATCTTACCTGCTGGATTTTATGCAGACCTAGCAATCACTGAAATGCATGGTGTGTGTTGTACCTAAATGCATCTTGCTCTGCAGGTTTTTTGTGGGTTAGTAACCAGCACAATAATGTGCTGCATGTCTCCCACAGCATTGAAATACTCCTTAATAGTTGAGTTTTGAAGTTAAAAAAATTGCTGAATTTTGGAGTTACTGTAAAGTGGATGGCTTTTTTGAATGATCACATCCACCTACTGCAGAATAACAATGCACTAACTCTTGCAGAAAGTGACCTGTATTGTTAATTTCTAATCTGCAGTATGACAATTGTATGCTCCAAATTAGGGGTGTAAAACCAATTTTAATAAAGGGCCAACATGGACGTTCTCCTTATCCCTGTAACTCCAACACCCAGGAAAGAATTTTGTCTTATTGCACCTCACTTCCTCTAGCAGGGCCATACTTCTTAATGTGCTGCTCTCCCAGGACACAATCTCCTTAATGCCCCAGCCCTAACCCCATCTTGCAGCACCAATACAATTCCCCAGAGCATGTTCTTATTACCCGCAATACCACCATTGTGGTGTAGACTGTATGTATGCGTCCAGCAGGAAAGGCACAATAGAATCAGGTCTTGCTTGCTGGCCACATAACCCAAGGAAGGGGCCCAGATTCTACCTGTGGGTTTTGTGTTTGACCAATGTGCTGTAAATTTATAGTGGATAGTTTCAAATGAAAAGAATGAAATTATCAACAAATCTACAGAATTTCCATAACAAAGTCTGCAGCATCTCCGACCCATGAGAACATAAGCCTGATCATCAGCTGTCACTAAACCTTGCTGTGTATTTATCCATAAAACTACATTTTAACATAGACAAAAAATACACTTAATCTTCATTTTCACGCTTCATCTGCCAAATGATTGTCGTTAAGGAGATCAGTGTAATATATAAAGATATAAGGACATTTGATTCCTATTTCATAGGTAAATCTCTAAGGATTGTACTACTTACTGTATGTCAGCCATAAACCCATTAACAAAAGTCATTCTAGGTAACATTTAGATTCATTACTGTGTGTAAAAGCTTCCTGCAGCCCATATCTGTGACTTGCACTCTACAACTGAAGGCTTAATATACTGGGAAATTTAGCTTTAACAGCTGGATGGAGTCAAGTGCCCTTGGTAGGTTTTTGCAGTGTAAGCAATTAAATTATAGATGGAGGTAAATGTCATTTTAATTTATTACTTTTTAGCAGGAAGGAACAATACACAATGCTTACTGGCAAACTGCATTCAGAATATGATGTCAATTCAAGAAAAAAACTGTATTGGCTATAATATTGTCTACCATGCATTTTTATATTGTCTTTAAAGTACAGTGAGATTTTGGTAATTTGGCAAACATTAAAGCACTGGGCTTTTAGATCTTCCAAATCACCAAAAGGGACAGATTTTTTTTTTTTATAAACTGTCTTGTCTTGTAAGCAAGCCATCGCAGCACGGCTTTCATTTTTTTATTTTTGTTATTAGTTGCTATGGACAGTAAGGAAACTTTCCTTTTAAGACCAATTGATAAAAATATTTTAGCTTTTCAGAAGTAAAAGCTATAACTTTATGCTATATGATCAGTTTTTCTTCCTAGCATTAGAATTCCTAGGATATTTATATAGGGAGAATAAAGTTTTCTTCTACTCATTGAGGATCATTTAGTCTAATCATTTTGTCTAATTTATCATAAGTTTTTTTTTTTTACCTTGTTAGATCTGTGAATTTCCTTTTTTATTCCTTCATTTCATTGGGCACTGTATACACCTTTTTGCGCCTTTTCCTCCTTCCATGAAAGAAAAAAAATGAGGCCCCAAATTAAAAGCCATGTGTAAAAAAGTAAGTGCATCCAATGAATCAATAACATGTAGAGTCACTCATAGCATCGGCCTGTTGCCTTGTTCTGAAGGATCTTGGCCCACTATTCTTGACAACATTGCTTCACTTTATTGAGGTTTGTAGGCATTGTTATGCACAGCTCTCTTAAAGTGGTATTCCCGTTTGAACTTGGTCATCGAAACACCCTGATTATTTCTTTTTCATTCATTCTGTTAAGACTTCCTGCTCTAGACCAGTGTCTGACTGCATGGACAAGTTTTGACTAATCTATTATTGGATAAATGGCCATACACATGACTTTGGTATATATAAAAAAATTTAAAAATTATGTTGGTTTATATCTATCTGTATTTCTTTTCTGCAAAGATGGCCCAATTGATTTGATTTTGAATCTTACATTTGTCCTGTCTAAATAAACATTGTTCCAGGAGTTTTTTTGTTGTGAAATGCAAACTTTCAAACCTAACATAAATTGTTCAGACTTTTTTTTATTGAATATTGAATATTTAACATGTTAATGAAGGCCTGTAAATTTTGAGATTAAGCTTTTGCAATTTTTTTTAACCGGTTAAGGCCAGTTATAGCTAGTAACCAGACCTCAATTTTTAGAGGGGCCTGATCCATGTGGGACACCACTTGCACGCCGCAGCCATGCTTGACCGCAGTGTGTAAGGGTTAAACAACCCGGGTTGGAGTTTTCCGGCACTTTCCGGCACTTGCAGGATTCGATGTCCCGAAATCTTCTTCTGATGCGCTGCCGTGGAAGGCAGGGTGTCAGAAGAAGGACCCTTAATGACCACCGTAAAAAGACTATAGGGTGGTCATATTTAAATAGTTAAACTGACCTTTTGATGAATTTGGGATAGCCACTTTGGGAAAATGTAGTGGTCTTAAATGTTTTTCAAGTTCAAATAATCTTTGTGAATGTACAATGAAGGACTCCAAATGGTTTGATTATAGACTTGTAACTGCCTATATGACTTACAAGTTCATTGATGTCTTTTCTTTTAGCATGTGTAAATGGTCCAAAACAATAAGTTTATTTTACAGAGGCAGTCACACTTCTTTTTCTTCTCATAGGAAGCAATAAGATTATCTAGTACTAAAATTTTACCAAAATTACATAAATGAATAGGTGAGATAACAGATAACCTTGTAATATACTGTATTAAAGTAATATGTTCCTATAACTTCTTGTTCCTCTGCCTCTCTTCCTTATTTAAGCAGTTTGTATAATCAGCTTTTTGTCCTGTGTCCACTATAAGCTGAGAGATAAGGGAACCTGATAAAGTGATCTGTTAAAACTTCCTGTCTTTTATCGCTCCGTGATAAAATATATGTGTTGTATATCACAATGTTACTATAATCTCCCTCTATTATCATTCCTATTATTCATAACTTCAGAGGGTTGTTCCACACTAATATTCACATGTTGCTTCTCCTGATAAAAACCGTGGAATTCTATAAGGGTGTACTTTCCTTTTCCATGACCATAAATATCTATACTTTAAATATTTTTAAGGCACATTTTTTATGTCAATATCTGTATTAATAATAATTAATAATAATAAAATACTGTGCTGATTTCACAATTGCCACTTAGACTCAAAATAGACCAATACCTCTTGCTATGTAGAGATAATTTTTCAGCAGAACTCTCATTATCATCACAATCTGTATGAACAATACAAAATCACACCAATAAAACCAGGGGGATCTACACATTAAGTTCCCGAACAAACTCCTGATTGTAAAGAACCAGTCAACCAACCCCAGAGTGCGTATGTTAGTGTATGGATACGTGTGTATATATATTATATACACTCACCGCCCACTTTATTAGGTACACCTGTCCAACTGCTTTTAACACTAATTTCTAATCAGCCAATCACATGGCGGCAACTCAGTGCATTTAGGCATGTAGACATGTCAAGACAATCTCTGCAGTTCAAACCGAGCATCAGTATGGGGAAGAAGGCCTTTGCGACGTGGCATGGTTGTTGTGCCAGAAGGGCTGGTCTGAGTATTTCAGAAACTGCTGATCTACTGGGATTTTCACGCACAACCATCTTAGGGTTTACAGAGAATGGTCACGAAAAAGAAAAAACATCCAGTGAGCGGCAGTTCTGTGGGCGGAAATGCCTTGTTGATGCCAGAGGTCAGAGGAGAATGCGGCAGACTGGTTCGACTGATAGAAAGGCAACAGTATCAAATCGCCACCCGTTGCAACCAAGGTAGGCAGAAGAGCATCTCTGAATGCACAGTACGTCGAACTTGAGGAGAGGGGCTACAGCAGCAGAAAGACCCACACCAGGTGCCACTCTTTCAGCCAGAACAGGAAACTGAGGCTACAATTTGCACAAGCTCATAGAAATGGACAGTAGAAGATTTGGAAAAACGTTGCCTGGTCTGATGAGTCTCAATTTCTGCTGCGACATTCGGATGGTAGGGTCAGAATGTGGCGTCAACAACATGAAAGCATGGATCCATTCTGCCTTGTATCAACGGTTCAGGCTGGTCGTGGTGGTGTCATGGTGTGGGGAATATTTTCTTGGCACTTTTGGGCCCCTGTACCAATTGAGCATCGTTGCAACGCACACAGCTTCCTGAGTATTGTTGGCTGAAACCTGTCCATCCCTTTAGACCACAATGTACCCAACAATCTGATGGCTACTTCAGCGGATTAATGCGCCATGTCATAAAGCTGGAATCTCTCAGACTGGTTTCTGAACATGACAATGAGTTCACTGTACTCAAATGGCCTCCACAGCACCAGATCTCAATCCAATAGAGCATCTTTGGGATGTGTGGAACGGGAGATTGCATCATGGATGTGCAAGCCGACAAATCTGCGGCAACTGTGATGCCATCATGTCAATATGGACCAAAATCTCTGAGGAATGTTCCAGCATCTTGTGATCTAGCCACGAAGAATTGAGGCAGTTCTGAAGGACAAAGGGGCTCCAACCCGTTACTAGCATGGTGTACCTAATAAAGTGGCGGTGCGTGTGTGTGTGTGTGTGTATATATATTATATATATATATATAATATATATATATATATATATACTATATATATATATATATATATATATATTATAATATATATACACTCGATTTGCATTAAGATTTTTTTTTTTTTTACAGGAGTTAACATGCCTCCATGTTTCATAAAATTGCATTGCTTTCAGAGGCTGGAAAACTTGTGGTATAATCAGATGTTGGTCAAGATTAATGGGAAATACTGTACATATTTTCTCCAGTTTACTCTTCTTTTTTAGCTCTCTCATAGACTCAACTATAGTTACTGTAAGCAATAGAGGCAGTTACAACCCTTCTACCCCTATCCCCACTATATCTTGCCCACTAAATTTACTAGTCGGATCTTACTAAGAACCCAACAAGTACGACAAAGGTAATAGAACTTACCGGAACCACGACTGAACCCCGCTTGAGTCAGAAGACAGGCTTGTCTCATGACACTACACTGCTGAAAGTTATCTACAAACTAGATGAACTTAGCAAATGCCAGTAACGATTGGAAAAATAAAAAAAGTAAGTACAGCCCTCACCTCTCTGACACTGTCGGCTTATGATTCTTTTCCTTCGATTCACGGTTGAGTGCGGGCCAGCGAAAGATATCCAAAAGAAAAAGTAAAATCCTACGGATTCCAGAACGATGTCCAGAAAATATGTAGATGATATCTTCACTTTATTGGTATGCATAGAAAATGTAAGCATTAAAATTACATAGTATGGTCAGAGTCTGTAACATGTATGTTACATAAGTCTGTCCTTCGTCGTAATCACAACTTAGCGTCCATAGTATGTTTAAAAAATGGAAAAAATAACAGCACTCCAATTAAAAACAATAAAAAGCACAATCCAGTGCTAGGTTTCTATATAGCAGCAAAAACAAGTAATGTGGCAAGAAAAAGCACTTGTTGCTATAGCAACCATATAATCATGTGCAAAAATGAGCAATTTGGTTGCTGTCCCAACTACCCTCAGGTGCCCAATGCCAAACCAATTACAATGGAGCTATAAAATAGCAATATAATGTTATCACGGATGAATACATAATGCATGTGTTAGGCAAAAACAATGAAAAAATATCACCGGTATAGGGTGAAGGGGGCTGGCTCACCACGCGTTGTTCCGCCACCAAGCCTGGTGGCTTCCTCAGGTATGTGGCTTTAGACCAGATATGTGTCTCTATATACAAAGAAAGGTGCTCGCTCACCTATGTGGAGCTGGTCAGGATTACATCGGCGTCTAGGCGCGGGGTCTGCGCATGCGCCCGCCGCAAGGTCACATGACTGGCCAATCCTCCGCTCCAACTTGGGCCGGCCATGCAAAGTCACAGCAGGCACACGCCCAGCCAACCCCACTCGACACCGTGCATCAATTACAGGACGGGGAAATTATGACAGGTATGTCTAGTACATAATGAACTGGGACTCGAACAGATATCCAATAGATTGCGAGAGGTAAATGTTGGTTGGTTATCAAAAGATATTAAAGATGTTTATGTTTAATATCTTTTGATAACCAACCAACATGTACCAACATATATTTATAGCTCCATTGTAATTTGTTCGGCCATTGGGCACTGAGGGTAGTTGGGACAGAACCCAAATTGCTCATTTGCACATGATTATATGGGTGCTTATAGCAACAAGTGCTTATTTCTGCACATTACAGTTTTTGCTCGCTATATAGAGACCTAGCACTGGATAGGCCTTTTTAATGTGTTAATAGGTTTGGCATACACTGTATTTGGTATTTCGTAAAACCTTAAATTTATAGCTATACCTTTATTTCACCATATGTGTGTTCTACATGTTTCTCAGGACCTATAAACGTCCCCCCTGACCTCTGGCCCGTCGGTCATCTACGTGTTAGTGTTTTCTTGACCCTCCCCTGTCCCCCGTTCGGTAATTAGTTGTGGCGCACCTTTTATCCCTCTGGTATAAATACACAGGGCACTCCTATTAATCATGCCCTAGTTGCTGTTACCTAATCTGTGTTGTGCCCTAATGACTTCTTCCCCCCGGATTTTGTGTACCGGTACTTAACTTTCGCATGCGTTTTGTAGGCTTCACCTCCTGGCTCCAGCTCATACAGAACAATCTACCTTTGTGTGTCTGTCTTGAACACACGTCTAGAATCCTCAGTGAACGACTCATCACTACACCAGAGAGGATGTATGCACTCTATAGCGTGTGTGTATATTCTTGTCATGCATTATTGGATCCCACCCCCCCTCATGTTACTTTCTTCCGCGCTTCACTACAGTTTGTCTGTCCTCTTGAATTTTACCATTGCATTCCTCAATTAAATCCTTTATGACCCTTAGTAACACCTACTATCTAGTACAAGGGGGCATCCTCTACGCCTAGAGGAGCGGCGATTTTACCATCACCATAGACAAAGGTTCTTTACTGTAAGAGCAGTGAGACTATGGAACTCTCTGCCGCAGGAGGTTGTAATGGCGGACTCTATGTACATGTTCAAGAGAGGCCTGGATGACTTTCTGGAGAGAAAAAATATTACGGGTTATGGGGATAAAACATTTATTTAAATCTTAAAGGTTGGACTTGATGGACTTGCGTCTCCTTCCAGCCTTTTATACTATGATACTATGATATGACTGCAAGGTTTTCTCATAATGAGTTCCTCCTCCACCATGTTTTTACATTTTTATGTTTTGTTTATATATCCTGTATTTGTTTTCTGCCAAAGATGGCCCAATTGATTTTGGCCAAATATCTTACATTTGGTCCAGTCTAAATAACATTGTTCCAGGAGTTTTTTTGTTAGTTGAAACTTTCAAACCTAATTCGTATATTTGTTCAGACTTTTTTTTAATTGAATATTGAATATTTAACATGTTAATGAAGGCCTGTAAATTTTGAGATTAAGCTTTTTTGCAATTTTTTTTAACCGGTTAAGGCCAGTTTATAGCTTAGTAACCAGACTCAATTTTTAGAGGGGCCTGATCCATGTGGGACACACTTGCACGCCGCAGCCATGCTTGACCGCAGTGTGTAAGGGGTTAAACACCCGGGGTTGGAGTTTTCCGGCACTTTTCCGGCACTTGCAGGATTCGATGTCCCGAAATCTTCTTCTGATGCGCTGCCGTGGAAGGCAGTGTGTCAGAAGAAGGACCCTTAATGACCACCGTAAAAAGACTATAGGGCGGTCATTAAATAGTTAAACTGACCTTTTGATGAATTTGGGATAGCCACTTTGGGAAAATTGTAGTGTGTCTTAAATGTTTTTCAAGTTCAAATAATCTTTGTGAATGTACAATGAAGGACTCCAAATGGTTTGATTATAGACTTGTAACTGCCTATATTGACTTACAAGTTCATTGATGTCTTTTCTTTTATTGCATGTGTAAATGCTCCAAAACAATAAGTTTATTTTACAGAGGCAGTCACACTTCTTTTTCTTCTTCATAGGAAGCAATAAGGATTATCTAGTAACTAAAATTTTACCAAAATTACATAAATGAATAGTGCAGATAACAGATAACCTTGTAATATACTGTATTAAAGTAATATGTTCCTATATACTTCTTGTTCCTCTGCCTCTCTTCCTTATTTAAGCAGTTTGTATAAATCAGCTTTTTGTCCTGTGTCCACTATAAGCTGAGAGATAAGGGAACCTGATAAAGTGATCCTGTTAAAACTTCCTGTCTTTATCGCTCCGTGATAAAATATATGTGTTGTATATCACAATGTTTACTATAATCTCCCTCTATTATCACTTCCTATTATCTATAACTTCAGAGGTTTCGTTCCACACTCATATTTCACACGTTGCTTCTCCCTGATAAAACCGTGGAATTCTATAAGGGTGTACTTTCCTTTTCCCATGACCATAAATAATCTATACTTTAAATATTTTTAAGGCACATTTTTTATGTCAATATCTGTATTAAAATAATAATTAAAATACTGTTCTCATTTCACAATTTCCACTAAGACTCAAAATAGACCAATACCTCTTGCTATGTAGAGATAATTTTTCAGCAGACATCTCATTATCATCACAATCTGTATGAAAATACAAAAATCACACCAATAAAACCAGGGGGATATCACACATTAAGTTCCCGAACAACTCCTGATTGTAAAGTAACAAGGCATAGGATGGCAACATAAGTTCTCCAGAAACAGGTTCTGCAACCTCAGTCTTACTTAGCTGTTACTTTAGGCCTTTTGTGTAGGGTTATCTAGGAGAGATCCGCAAAGATCTGGACCCTCGCTCCCTGCATTTCAAGTGGGTCCTGGCGTTTATCGCTATATGTTCCTTGATCTCATAACATCTTCGGGTACTGGCAACCCTTAAATTCTCAAATTGTTCCTTTGCCCCCATAGTCCAAGTTTTCAAGGTGGCAGCTCATGTGTCTCATCAAGTGTGCCTGAGCTGTAACCTTATCATGGAGCTGGTTCAGGTAGGTTCTATTATTATTGTGCGCAGTCTCCAGGCCATCCACTACTAGGAATCACATGTCCTCCCTAATTGAACTTATTTCAGTGCGGAAGATGTCTTTCACTTTTTCCATCATAGCTTTGAAGTCAGATTTGGTGAGGGAGTGAGCCCTTCCTCACTCCCTCACCAAATCTGAGGGAGGGTCACGGGTGACACGGGTGCATCCGTGCTCCGGTGCTTGTTGCTGCCTCTGCCCGGTCCCCCCCAGGTTAGTACTTACCTGTCCCAGCTCCTGATGGCTCCATCGCGGTCCCGTTCAGGCTGCAGGTCTGTCTCCTGTGTTGGCCGTGCGCTCCCGCTGCTGGGGCGCATGCGCGCACCTACTCTCTAAGAATTTAAAGGGCCAGCGTCCTCCTTATTGGCGCTGGCATTCCTGGCTCTGCTATATAGCCTAGCGAGTCCCAGCATCCCCTGCCGGATCTTTATGTCCTGTTACTGAAGTGAAAGCCCTCTGTGTTCCCAAGCGTTTCTAGACGCCTCCGTGTATTCTGTGATTCCCGTGTTCCATGGTATTCCCGTGTTCCTGTGTCCTGTGGCGGTCCTGGTATCCTGTGGCGATCCTGGTATCCTGTGGTGGTCCTGGTATCCTGTGGTGGTCCTGGTATCCTGTGGTGGTCCGGGTATCCTGTGGCGGTCATGGTATCCTGTGGCGGTCCTGGTATCCTGTGGCGATCCTGGTATCCTGTGGCGGTCCTGGTATGCTGTGGCGGTCCTGGTATCCTGTGGCGGTCCGGTAATCCAGTAGCCATCCGAGGTCCTGCCTTCCCGTGGTCCTGCTTTCCAGTGGTCCCCATGTCCCTACCTTGGCTGCCACTACGGGCCTAGTCGAACCCGCGGAGCAACCTGGTGACTCCCCGCCGCAGCAAGACCATCCCGATTTGCAGCGGGCTCTGGCGAAGACCCGGAGTTTACTTAGACTCCCCTCCCCGGTTGCGGCTAGTATTGTTGTCCCCCGCGGTGGTCCAGGGAGTCCACTGACTATTCCCCTGAGATTGTGACTCTCTGCCCAGGGAGAATCCTGTGGCACTGTGTCTGAGGGCTGCATGGACTTGCCTGTGCTGTGGGTGGCCAGGGGGCTGTGAGCTGCTGTGGCGTCCAATTTCTTCTCCTGACTCTAGGCTGTGCTGTAGTGATGGGAACTCATCATCGCTGATGCCGGGCACCTGAGTTTTCCACCATCACCAGGGCTTTCAGCAGGTGCTGGTGGTTTGTGGCGCTGGATTGCCAAGTCTGTGGTGGAAACCAGTGTGGCAGGCCCACCACATGGTCTTAGGCTGCCTGGGATGATGACAAAAAGCTGTCCATCATCACCGACTTTCCAGGACCAATGAATGGCTAGTCTTTTTTGGTCCAGGTAGCCAGGGCTTTTTACGCTTGTGGACCAAATGATAGGTGTAGAGAGCAAGAGCTCAGAGGAATGCGACCATGCAGTGGTATGCCATGCCCCCTATACCTTCAATTTTGAATAAATCCCCAACAGTGTCACCAGCAAAGTACCCCTTTAAAATCACACCTCCTCCTCCATGCGGTTGGAACCTGGCCTTTCCTTCCTTTCTTTCACTTTTTCTATGTCAAATTTGGGCTCATCAGACCAAAGCAGATTTCATCTGGTCAAATGTGCATTGGGGACACTTTCAAAGTTTTCCCAATTTTTCGGACTGACTGACCTTCATTTCTATAATGATGGCCACTAATTTTTCTTTACTTAGTTGCTTTTTTCTATTCAGTAGGACTATCAGCTGTGTATCCACCTGACTTCTACCTCTTGAAGCTCACTACGAGAATAGTGTGCAAAGCAGTAATCAAAACAAAAGGTGTCTACTTTGAAGAACCTAGAATGTAAGACATATTTTCAGTTTCACACTTTTCTGTTAAGCATATACACTCACCAGCCCCTTTATTAGGTACACCTGTCCAACCGCTCGTTAACACTTAATTTCTAATCAGCCAATCACATGGCGGCAACTCAGTGCATTTAGGCATGTAGACATGGTCAAGACAATCTCCTGCAGTTCAAACCGAGCATCAGTATGGGGAAGAAAGGCCTTTGAATGTGGCATGGTTGTTGGTGCCAGAAGGGCTGGTCTGAGTATTTCAGAAACTGCTGATCCACTGGGATTTTCACGCACAATCATATCTAGGATTTACAGAGAATGGTCCGAAAAAGAAAAAACATCCAGTGAGCAGCAGTTCTGTGGACGGAAATGCCTTGTTGATGCCAGAGGTCAGAGGAGAACGGGCAGACTGGTTCGAGCTGATAGAAAGGCAACAGTGACTCAAATCGCCGCCCGTTACAACCAAGGTAGGCAGAAGAGCATCTCTGAAAGCACAGTACGTCGAACTTTGAGGCAGATGGGCTACAGCAGCAGAAGACCACACTGGGTGCCACTCCTTTCAGCTAAGAACAGGAAACTGAGGCTACAATTTGCACAAGCTCATCAAAATTGGACAGTAGAAGATTGGAGAGAAAACGGTGTCTGACTCTGATGAGTCTCGGAGTTTCTGCGGGTCCGACATTCGGATGTAGTCAGAATTTGAGCAACCACTGAAGAGCATGGATCGTGAGTACTGCCGTGATAAAGGTCTAGGGTGGATGGTGTGGTCATGTTGGGGAATATTTTTCTTGGCACTCTTTGGTGCACCTTGCGTACCATTGAGCATCGTTGACAACACCACAGCCCTGACCCATACCGGAGTTTTGTGGCCGACATGTCCGATTCCCTTTATGACCCACAAGGTACCAACATCTGATGGCTACTTCAGCAGGATAATGCTCAGTGTCATAAGGGATTATCTCAGACTGGTTTCTTGAACATGACAATGAGTTCACTGTACTCAATTGGCCTCCACAGTCACCAGATCTCAATCCAATAGAGCATCTTTGGGATGTGGTGGAACGGGAGATTCGCATCATGGATGTGCAGCCGACAGATCTGCGGCAACTGTGTGATGCCATCATGTCAATATGGACCAAAATCTCTGAGGAATGCTTCCAGCACCTTGTTGAATCTATGCCACGAAGAATTGAGGCAGTTCTGAAGGCAAAAGGGGCTCCAACCCGTTACTAGCATGGTGTACCTAATAAAGTGGCCGGTGAGTTTTGATGTCCCCTGTCTAGGATGATGGTTAAAGCCTCCTTTCCTCTAGGTGTAGGGATGCCCCCTGTCTATGTGATGGTAAAGCCTCCTTTCCTCTAGAGTGAGAGGATGCCCCTGTCTATGGTGATGGTAGAACCTCCTCTCATCTAGGTTGATAGAGGATGCCCCCTGTCTATGGTGATGGTAGAACCTCCTATCATTAGGTGTAGAGGATGTTAACGTTCCTCTGCTGTAGGTTGTAGTGGCCTCACAACCCTCACAGTACTATATAAAGTCATGAGGATGACCCCATAGATTGTTTTATATAAGTATCATAACTTTATATGTCTCGGGAAGTCTCCTCACATGTCGGTATGGGCGGGGACCTGCTCCATAGTGTCTGTACTGTCCTAAAGCTGCTCCATACCCATAAGATATACGAAATAAGTTTAAGTGTTATTAATTAAAAGAGAGATTGCTCTATCCCCAGATTATTAGGACATAGGGGTCTTATTGTTGGAGGTTTAATCTGCGGAGGGTCTTCTATAGGTGATGGTGGTAATGCGTGCAGCCTCACAGAGTCGTTATTCTGACAGCGAGACCCCGACCATAAGGAGAGCGAGCACTGAGCCAGTGGTCAAAAGGTGAACACATGACCCAGCTGCCCCTAATAAAAAGGTCTGGAGGTCAGACATTGATCACATGACCCAGCCACCCCTAATAAGAAGGTCTGGATGTCAGACATTGATCAAAGACCAGCCACCCCCTAATAGAGAGTCTAGGTGTTCAGAGGGTGATCACAGGACCCGATCACCCCCTTATTCGAATGTGCGTGGCAGGTCAGAGGGTGATCATCATGACCCAGCCACCCTAATAAAGAAGGGTCGGGGTCAGACAGTGATCACATACGCTGGCTTGTCCCTAATAAGAAGGTCTGGATGGTCCCCGCCATTGATCACATTGACCCGGTGCCTTATAAAGACCAGTTTGGAGGTCACGACAGTGATCATCATGACCAGACGCCCTTAATAAGAAGGCTGGAGGTCAGACAGTGGATTTACATGACCAGACGCCCTCTAATAAGAAGGTCTGGAGGTCAACAGATGATCACATCATGACCCGGCTGCCCACTAATTAAGACAGTATGGAGGTCAGACAGTGATCATATGACCAGAGCGGCCCCTAATAAGAATGTCTGGAGGTCAGACAGTGATCACATGACCCAGCAGCCCCTATCTTGAGGTCAGTGATAGGGGACAAACCAAATTACAAAACTAGAATATTAATGATTATTCACCAACCAAAAATATCTCCAGAGAAAGTTCAGATTGGTTGCAGTTCATTCAGTGACTTTATATTCAGTTAATAATGTATGCACTAGGTTGTAGATGAGTACTTGTGCATTTTTCCTTGACCTATTCTATGTCCCACGCAAGCCTGTATCGGGGCACCAGGGGCTCCTTTCGTCGTTCTTCGTGTTGTTCTTCTTTGCCCTCTAGCCCGTCGTAACTTGATGGGGCTTTGTCGCCAAGATTTTTGATTTTCGCCCAGTCAGTTCCACCAGGGCCGCAATGAGGGTTTTAGGGGGCCCTTATTGGTGTCCCTTTCCCATATGAGAAAAGTATTACTATAAACCCATTACTTTATAGTTGGGGGCCCGGCCACAGACTTTGCACTGGGGGGCCCTCAGCTTATAGTTGCGCCACTGTCAGGGATAGAACTAAGGGGTCCCATCCTAGTCCTTATTTAGCATATAAATTCCCGCCAGCCTTCGGCCCTTTTCCTGGACTGTGGTTACGAGGGTCGTTAGGGATTTCAGATGCTGTATGATCTCATCAATTGACCCTGAGGAGAGAAGAGGGACCTGGGTTTTGACAGCAGGACAGGACTGGACATGGTGTAGATGGAGGGGACCCCATTATATGTCATGGGGGGATGTTATACTTGTGTGCAGAAGTACAGAGGAGACATTGGCGCATCTTTACTACCCGTTGGTCGTGGATTCCCCGAGTTGTTGTTGTCCGACGAGGATTTTGGGTCTGTCGGAGTGTGCGTCCAATTCCTGCATGTGTCGCTTCTTATTCCTGGTGGATTGTTTTTGTAAGGTGTTGTTGGGCGTACGTCACATTTTGACATGTTTTTAAATCCCGCCCCGGTGTTCGTCGGCCACGCCCCCAGTTATGAAGCATGAAAAAGTTGCACAAAAAAAAGATTTCTCGAACAATGAGCTCCCCCAGTCAGCTTTTAATTTTTTAAATGGAGCGGCGCGCAAAAAGCAGTGTAGTAAATCGACGAAAAAAAAAAAATCTACAGCCGTTTTCGGCGGTCCAAGAACCATAGTAAATGAGCTCCCAGTAATGGGAAAAAAGAAGATTTCTACACCACCGGCCACTTTATTTAGGTAACACCTGTGCCAACTGCTCGTAACACTTAATTTCTAATCAGCCAATCACATGGCTGGTGTGGCCAGTTAGTGCATGATATTTAGGCATTTGTAGACATGGCGGACAAATCTCCTGCTGTTCAACCGAGCATCAGTAGTGGGGAAAGGACAGTGTGATTTGTGGCCTTTGTGAAACGTGGGCCTCATGGTTGTTTGGTTGCCAGAGGCGCTGGTTCTGAGTATTTCAGAGAAACTGCTTATCTACTGGGGGGATGGTGTCACGCACAACCATCATCTCTAGGGTTTACAGAGAATGGTCTGAAGGAATTGAAAAGAAACAAAACATCCAGTTGGAGTGGCAGTTCTGTGGGCGGAAGGAAAATGCATTGTGATGCCAAGAGGGTCGAGGGAGATATGGGGCCAGCAGACACCAGACTGGTTCGAGCTGAGTAGATAGGAAAGGCAACAGTGACTTCAAAATCGCACCCGTTAAAACCAAGGTAGGCAGAAGAGCATCTGCTGAATAGCCAAAGTGACGTCAAACCGTTGAGGCAATGTGGCTCTACAGCGAAGAAAGACCACACCGGGTTGACACTCCTTTAGCTAAGAACGGAAAACTGAGGTGACTACAATTTGCAACAAGCTCATGAAATGGGACATAGGAAGAGTTGGAAAATGGAAGTTAAAAAAAACGTTTCCCTGGCTCTGATGAGTCTCGATTTTCTGCTGCGGACATTCGGGAGGTAGGGTTCAGGAAATGTTTACATGACTTTTAGTTACACATGAAAGTCAGCATCCATCCTGACTTGTATCAAGCTGGTGGGGTCAGGCTGGTGGTGGTGGGTATTTGTGTCCATGGGATCCATACTAGCCTGGTATCAGGTGGGTCAGGCTGGGAGGGGTGGTGGTGGTGGTTGTGTTCATGGATCCATCCTGCCTGTTGTATCAGCGGGTCAGGCTGTTGGTGCTGGTGTTTGTATGGATCCAGATGCCTTTGTTAATCAGCGTGGTGGTCCGGCTGGGTGGTTGGTGGTGGTTTTTGTCATGGATCCATCCTGGACTTTGTATTCAGCGCGGCTCAGGCTTGTGGTGTGCTGGTGTCAGGATCCATCTGCATTTGTTAATCCAGCGGGTTAGGCTGGTGAGTGGTTGGTTGTCATGGATCATCCTGGCCTTGTATTATCAGTGGGTCAGGCGGTGCTCTGCTGGTGGTGGTTTTGTCATGGATCCATACGGCCTTTGTAGATCCGCGGGTCAGGCTGGTGGTTGTTGGGTGTCATGGATCCTCCTGCCTTTTGTATCAGCGGCTTCTGTTCAGGTTGGGATGGGTGGTGGTTTTGTCAGGATCAATCCTGCCTTGTATCAGCCGGTCAGGTGGTGGTGCTGGGTTTTTTTGTCATGGATCTCCATCTGCCTGATCAGCGGGCGGTCGGGCTGGTGGTGCTGGTATTTTTTTTTGTTCATGTGATCCATCCTGCCTTGTATCAGCGGGTCAGGATGGTTGGGTGGTGGGTGGTTGGTGTCATGGATTCATCCTGCCCTTGTATCAGCGGGTAAGTGCTGGTGGGTGTTGGGGGGTTTTGTCATGGATCCATCCTGCCTTGTATCAGCGGCTCAGGATGGTGTGGTGTGGTGTCATGGAGTCCATCCTGCCTTGTATCAGCGGGGGGTCGGCGGTGTTTGGCTGGCGTCAATGATCCATCATGCCTTGTTCAGGCCGGCTCAGCTGGGGGTGATGGTGTCATGGATCAAATCCTGCCTTTGTAATCAGCGGATCAGGCTGTTTGGGGGTGGTTGGTGATCATGGGGATCCATCCTGCATTGTAATCAGCGGCAAGGCTGTGGGGTGGTGGTGGTGTGTCATGGATCCAACTTGCCTTTGTTTATCAACGGGGGGTTCAGGCTGGTCGGTGGGGGGTTTTTTTTTTTTGTATGGACTCCATCCGCATTGTATAAGCGTGGGTCAGGCTTGGTGGTGGTGTGGTTGTTCATGGTTCCATTCCTGCCTTTGTATAATAGCGGCTTCAATCAGGGCTTGGTGGTGGGGTGTCATGGATCCATCCGGCCTTTGTATCAGAGGTGGGGTTCAGGCTGGTGGGTGGTTGTGGGTTTTTTGTCATGGGATCCTCCATACTGCCTTGTATCGCGGGGTAAGCTGGGTTGGTTTGGTGGGGGTCATGGATTACCTTCATGAATTGTCGTAGAGGATCAGGCTGGTGGTGGGTGGTTGTCCATGGATCAATTACTGCATTGTATACAGAGGAGTGTCAGATGGGTGGTGTTGGTGTAAAATGGATACATCCATGAATTGTATAGAGGGGGCGGGGTCAGGGATGGGTTGGTGGTGGTTTGGTCACGGATCAATCCTGACTTGTTGTATCAGCCGCTCTAGCGGATGGTGGTTGGTGGTTGTCATGGATCCACCTGGCCTTGTTATCTAGCGGCCTCCTAAGGCTGGGTGCTGGTTTTGTCATGGATCCATCCTGCCTTGTATCAGCAGGTCCAGGTGTGGTTTGCTGGTGGTTTGTCATGGGGAATCCATCCTGCCTTGTAAATCAGCGGTCAGGGCTGGTTGTGGTGGTTGTCATGGATCCATCCTGCCTTTATCAGAGGGTTCAGATGGTGGTGAGTGGGTGGTTTGGTTTTTGTCATGGAATCCATTTTTCACTGACTTGTATCAGTGGCTCAGCTTCGGGTGGGGTGTTGGTGGTGTCATGGATCACATATGCATGTGTTATAAGAGGGTCAGGATGGTTTGTGGTGGTGGGTTAATGGATAAATCCTGCTTGATCAAGAGGTGTTTCAGGATTGGGATGCGGGGTGGTCGGTTGTGAGTGTGGCTTGTTGTCTTTTGTGTCATGGATCCATCCCTGCCTTGTATCAGCAGGGTCAGGCGGGGTGCTGTTTGTCATGGATCAATCCTGCCTTTGTAATCCGCGGATCCTCAGGCTGGTGGGTGGTGGTGGGTGTCATGGATTCATCCTGCCTTGTGATCAGAGGGTCAGATGGGTGTGGTTGTTTGTCATGGTTGTTCTTTGGGCCCTATTGGTGGTAAGCCAGCAGCGCCTCCTGAGTTTATGCTGCTGACTTGTCCATCCCTTTTGAGCACAATGTAACCTGTAAAATTTGATGGGCTACTTCAGCAGGATAATGCGCCATGTCATAAAGCTGGAAGCATCTCAAGATTGGTTTTTCTGAAATCATGACAATTGAGGTCATGGACACACAGGCCTCCACCGTCACATAGATCTAAGTTACCACTTTAGAGCATTCTTTGGATTTTGTGTGTGCGGAAAGGTGAGTGGAGGAGTATTCGAAAGAGATTCGCATCATGGATGTGCAGCCGACAAATCTGCGGCAACTGTGTTATGCCATCATGTCAATGGGGCAGATTTACTTACCCGGTCCATTCGCGATCCAGAGGCGCGTTCTCTGCAGTGGATTCGGGTCCGGCCGGGATTCACTAAGGTAGTTCCTCCGCCGTACACCAGGTGGCGCTGCTGCGCTGAGAAACATCTGAACGCACAGGAATTCACCGAGCCGGAACAAGTGAAGGTAAGCGTGTCCCAAGCGACACTTTTTTTGTTTTAAATGCAGCGTTTTTTCTGAATCCGTCTGGTTTTCACTCGGCCACGCCCCCCGATTTCTGTCGCATGCATGCCGGCGCCGATGCACCACAATCCGATCGCGTGCGCCAAAATCCCGGGGCAATACAGGGAAAATCGACACAAATCGGAAATATTTGGGTAACACGTCGGGAAAACGCGAATCGGGCGCTTAGTAAATGACCCCCAATATGTCAAAATCTCTGAGGAGCTTCCAGCACCTTGTTGAATCTATGCCACGAAGAATTGAGGCAGTTCTGAAGGCAAAAGGGGCTCCAACCCGTTACTAGCATGGTGGACCTAATAAAGTGGCCGGTGAGTGTATTTGTGCTCAGGCCATGGTCCAGTCACTTACCTTCACAAAGTAGGTTTTTCCATCCCTTATTTCGGTTCTGTAGGTGATGGCATCAAACATTCGGACCTCAATGTTAGATAGTTTCTCAAACTGAGGTCTTACCTAAAAATACAAAGCAAAGAGAGATCTGGTTGTAATCAAATTTGTTCTTGTTTTTAGCTGATATTAGAAGCCCCCTATAAATAGATAGAACATTGTCCTTTCTAATGATGATAGAAAACAGAGGATCATCGAGTCCCTAAACCACTGCACCTGCCTGAATCGGTATCCGGGGACCGGCTTTACATTTTTCCACATTATGGAACAATACCTTTTCGCAGTCTCGGAAGCTCAGTATCGGGTTACAGTACCCAGGGGTGATGGATTGTGTCCACTGTATTCTTATACCCCAAGTCATGTTACTCCTCCTGTGATGTATCCACATGGGGCAAATTACGCGTTGTGTCTGAATCTGTCTAAACCCACCCTCCAGATTTCTGTTGCATGAAAGCTGCCGCAATTGCGCCAAAATCTGATTTCTTGTGCGAAAAAAAACCTTTTATATCCCTGTCCCAGCGGCGGCGAAAGTGCAGTTCACGGGGCCCTTAGTAAAGCAGCCCCAATTGGGCACATTTACTTACCTGGTCCCTGCGCAATCCCCGAGGTTCGCCAGAATCCACATCTGCCGCGATTCATGAAGATCGTGCGCCCGAGTTTCTGCATGTATCACTTCCCCAGGTCCCTGGAGTTCACCATCTACTTCCCGGTGCATGTAAGTGCATAGCTTGCGACACAAATTGCTTTGTTAAATCCTGAACGTTGTCCAAATCCGTCGGATTGTCCTACAGCCCGCCCCCCCGATTTGTGTCGTGTGAAAGTCGGCGCCGATGTGCCAAAATCCTATTGCAAATAAATGCCTTTCTAAATGTGGCGCACATCGGAAATCGTCTGCTATTCCGACGGTAGTGCGGACCTCGGACCCTTAGTACATGAGCCCCATTAAGGCAGATGTCGGCTGCACATCCATGATGCGAATCTCCCGTTCCACCACATCCCAAAAATGCTCTATTGGATTGAGATCTGGTGACTGTGGAGGCCATTTGAGTACAGTGAACTCATTGTCATGTTCAAGAAACCAGTCTGAGATGATTCCAGCTTTATGACATGGCGCATTATCCTGCTGAAAGTAGCCATCAGATGTTGGGTACATTGTGGTCATAAAGGGATGGACATGGTCAGAACAATACTCAGGTAGGCTGTGGCAAATACTCGATTTGCATTAAGATTTTTTTTTTACAGTAGTTAACATGCCTCCATGTTTGATAAAATTGAATTGCTTTCAGAGGCTGAAAACTTGTGGTTATAAGTCTAGATGTTGGTCAATATTAATGAGGAAATACTGTACATATTTTCTCCATTTTACTCTTCTTTTTTTTAGCTCTGCTTCTTTAAGACTCAACTATAGTTACTGTACAGCAATTGAGGCAGCTACAACCCTTCTACCCCTTATCCCCACTATATCTTGCCCACTAAATTTACTAGTCAGATCTTACTAAGAACCCAACTTTTAAGTACTGACAAAGGTAATAGAAACTTACAGGAACCCCGACTGACACCCACAGCTTGATGTCAGAAGACAGGCTTGTCTCACTGACACTACACTTGCTGAAAGTTATCTTACAAAGTAGATGACAATTAACAAATGACAGTAACGAATGGAAAAAGAAAAAAGTAAGTACAGCTCACCTCTCTGACACTGTCGGCTTATGATTCTTTTCCTTCGATTCACGGTTGAGTGCGGGCCAGCGAATAGATATCCAAAAGAAAAAGTAAATCCTCACGGGTTCCAGAAACGATGTCCAGAAAATATGTAGATGATATCTTGACTTTATTGGTATGCAATAGAAAATTTAAGCATTAAAATTACATAGTATGGTCATAAGTCTGTAACATGTATGTTACATAAGTCTGTCATTAAACATAAACATCTTTAATATCAACATGTACCTCTCGCAATCTATTGGATATCTGCTCAAGCCCCAGTTCATTATGTACTAGAAATACCTGTCATAATTTCCCCGTCCCGTAATTGATGCACGGTGCGAGTGGGGTGGCTGGGCATGTGCCTGGCCGTGACGTTGCATGGCCGGCACAAGTTGGAGGCTGGAGGATTGGGCCGGTCATGTGACCTCGCGGCGGGCGCATGCGCAGACCCCGCGCCTAGACGCCGATGTAATCCTGACCAGCTCCACACAGGTGAGCGAGCACCTTTCTTTGTATATATGAAGACCATATCTGGTCTAGAGCCACATACCCCTGAGGAAGCCACCAGGCTCGGTGGCGGAACGCGTGGTGAGCCAGTCCCCTTCCACCCTATACCCGGTGATATTTTTTCATTGTTTTTGCCTAACACATGCATTATGTATTCATCCTGTATAACATTTATATTGCTATTTTATAGCTCCATTGTAATTTGTTGGGCATTGGGCACCTGAGGGTAGTTGAGACAGCAACCAAATTGCTCATTTTTGCACATGATTATATGGTTGCTTATAGCAACAAGTGCTTATTTCTTGCACATTACATGTTTTTGCTGCTATATAGAGACCTAGCACTGGATAGTGCTTTGTAATTGTTTTTAATAGGTTTGGCATACACATATATTTGGTTTATGTAAATATTAATAAAGATACTTTATTTTCACCTATATTGTATACAGTATCAGTACATATAACACGTCACCTTGCTCTGGTGTATACGTTATGTTTTCTTGACGTGTGGTACTTATTTGGCCTTTATCCATTGTGTAAAAAACAGGTCACTCCTATAATTCATGCCAGTTGGTAATCTGGTGCCCAGCTCCAGGATCTGGTACGCCTACCGCATGCGGAGGCATCTGGTCCAGTCCCCGCCCCTTCATGGGCGTGACACATGTTCAATAGGAATGACTCATAAACCAGAGAGATCTCCATGGTGTGTATATCTCAGATTTACATATACTTTCTCCTGTTCACACATTTCTTTCCTTGACTTATAGCTAATTAAACAGCATAACAATACATCTGTATCCATAGATCTTTATCACAAACCCATTTCAGGGAATACAGTACTCTTTACTACCAGTAACCACCCTTGTCGTGTAATATCAAATCTCCCAAAAGGGGAATTCATTCGAGCCAAACGCACCTGTTCTACACAAACTATATACAAGAACACCACTGATTAAATTATACAAAGACTAAATGCCAGAGGCTACAACAAACCCCATATGCCCAGGATGGTTAAATCTTTGGAACAAAAATCAAAAACAGAATTATTACATACTAGTACTAGACGACAAACAATGGACACACAATACGAAATGTGACATCCTGTTACCTTCAGTACAGTATATAGTGCCCATTATTATGAAATCATACGGATAATCAAATGATATATCCCTATCCTATACCAAGACAATGGTGGGGATTTATCAATGTGACCAAGGTTCCGCCAGTTTAGTGAAGGAAAACCCTAGTCATTTTCTGTGCCAGATTTATCACTGTTTTAATGAATCTGGTGCAGGATAAGATTGTCGGTTTCCAGTTCAGACCTACTTTAAAGTGGTCTAAACACAGCGTCACAATTTTCGGCGTATGGAACATTCAAAATCCTACGCCCCCTTTAGACCAAGTCACGCCCCTTTTCCAAAGACCTCATCCCTAAGTCAGACAAGTAGGAAAATGGCTAAAAACAGGTCTAAAAAGCCTTATTAAATGTGGTGTAAGGCTTTTCACACTGTTTTTTGGTGCAGAATTGCCAGAATTGTAGCGCAAGTCCGTTTCTAAATTCCGTCCAATGTCTAAGCCAAAGTATTAAAAGACGGTGTGTGTAATGCCCCCTCCTTAAGAGAAATTGTTTCACCTAATCCGTACAACAGTCTACTACATTCCTCTCTTCCAATTCTGGTAAAACATATAACATTAATGCACATCTCAATTGTGCTAGCGATCACATTGTATACTTAGCTTCATGCCAAAGATGCCACCTACAATATGTAGGATGCACTATAAGGAAACTAAAGAAAAGATTATCAGAACATATTACATCTAACAGAGAACTCACCTTTACTCAAAGCATTTCAGGTTTATCAAAATATTTCAGATTTACACACCAGGGAGATCTCTCTGGTTGACGAGTCATTCCTATTGATCATATGGACTGGACTAAACCAGGAGCCTCCGCATGCGGGAGAAATACTAGATCCGGGAGCTGGGCACCAGATTACCAACTGGCATGAATTTAAGAAGTGACCTGTTATATTTATTTTAAAACTTTGAAGGCATAATTCGGGTATTTTTTCCTTTTTTTTCCCTTTTTTTTTACTATGGCATGCTAAGTTGTGATTGCATTTCATATGAATGAAATTAGGCAATAGGTATGTTAGGGTTTTAAACAGAATTCCATGGTGCTTTTTCCTTTATATACTCAGTATTGTGTCAGTGTTTTTAGGCTACGACAGACTTGTCCAAAACGTGTCAGTTTTTCGACCACACTATGTAATTTTAATGCTTTAATTTTTTTATTGCATACCAATTAAGTGAAGATTTTATCTACATCTTTTTTGGACATTGTTGCTGTCCGCAAGGATTTACTTTTTCTTTTAGTAATGATTGAATGCTGTTGGTGGCATCTATCAACTCAATGATGCACATTACTACTGACACGTGGACCCTGAACCGCACTGTTTGCGACTGTTTCAAACATTCTGGATCAGGCTCAGGATACAGACAGGAGTACCTCAAGTGACAACAGCAACGGATCAGCCTGAAGTTATGAGTCAGGCACAGGTACCATGCAGAAGAACCACAGGTCACAGCAATACCGAATCAGGCTGAGGTTCAGAGTCATGCACAGGTATCAAGAAGAACTTTCTGGGGATCAACTCCTGCGAGGCAGCCCTGGGTATAGCTCAAAAGCTATGTACTCAGAGTTCATTCATAGCATCCTGGCATCAGATGATTTTTCTAAGGGTACATTCAGATGGCGAGGTGCTCGCCGGTGCCGAATCCCTGGCAAGCACAGGGCCTGGTGGTGGAGCGGTGAGCGCTCTTCACCCCTCCTCTCTCCAAAGGAAGACAAGAGCCTGACTCGGTGACTCACCACGCTATCATTTGAACCCATTGAAGTCTATGGGTGCCGTGATCTGGTTGCAAATCTCTGCCCCCATAATGGCCGCCTGAATAAGCACTAAGGCAAACAGACTAGGCAGGACATCGATGGGGTTTACTTATCAATCATCTTAGCAGTCATGACTTATTGCAGTTGAATTTTCCCCAAGATGTATTTGTTTTTTGCAGGACATGTTATTATGGCCCTGAAAAATCCCACATCATTTAAACTACATCATATAGTTTCCTGGATAAAAATGATGTCCCAATTCTGCTACTGTAGAAAATATACAACACAACTGACAGTGATGTGCCTCCATATATAATAAACATACACTATATTTTAGAAATATACTATATCCATATTAAATAGTGGTCACTAAATAAATATGCTATAGGCCATCACACAACCAATTAATGTAATGTCTTGTAATTAATAATATATACTCAAAAAAATATTTAACAGGTCAAAGACAATAACTGGTAAATTTTATTTTGAAGGGAAAATCTGTTCAACAATATGATCCATCTGTTCAGTTCATGACTTTCACCTGTTAAAATAAGAAACTGCACCTAAAACCACATCAAAACTGTTTGCGGTGCAGTTATTACTCCAATATGTGAGCGTACACTCAATGGGAAATTCCAGCTGTTAGACAAAACTGTGTCGTCATGTTTTCTATATTCACTGTGGAAAAGAGCAAAATGTAAGAGACTACAAGATTGTGAAAGCATTCTTTTCTTCCACAGGGAGGAGAGCACTGCTACTATCATGGTACCATCAGAGGGGTCAAAAACTCCAGAGTGGCGATTTCCACGTGCAATGGTTTACAGTAAGGAGAAATTTATCATTTTGGCACCTACTACAGCACATACTACACATGCTATACATGCTTTTTAAGTCTGTATTTGCTAGAATTGTACATTCATAATTTTGTTTTAGATTTTAAAATGTTTTAGATTTTTATGTTAAGAGGCTTTTTTTCTCGTAAATATGAATTCTGAAACAAAATGTGCCATGTTCCCATGAAATATTGTTTGTTCTGGATTTTATATAAATCAGGTTTCTGCAACACTGTTAAAATAGTTGGGACATTTTTTGTTGCTGCCATGAAAATAAAATTTACTATCATTTCAAGTTTCCTGTTTGTTTTACCAATTAGAAAACCAGATATAAACTGTACAGAATTATAACAGGACTTTCCCTTTCCATTGTAAGCGTAAAATGTTCTGAGGGAACTTCTGGACATGCGCTGCAGTAGCAAAAACTTGTCAGATATAAATCTGAGTGATGATATCTGGATTGTAGATAGGATTAGGTTTAGTTACATATGTGTAAAAAAAATAAAAATACCCCCTATTGAAAGATGCATGGTTGTACACAAATATATGTAATCAATAAACATCTGGTCCTTAAAATGTCTTAAAGAGGTATTCTCATCTGGGCATTGACATTTAATTTAATACACCTGCCATATACATATATTTATTTAAAGGAAACCTACCACTTGAAGTGGCAGGTATAAGGGGGAACTACCGAGCACCAGCTCAGGGTGAGCTGGTGCCGGAGCTTATTTTTGTTAGTGTTTTAAACCGCGATACTGCGGTTTAAACACCTTTTTAAACTTTATGGCTGAAGATGCTTGTGCGCAGGAGCGGGATCGCTTGGCTCAACAACCATGCGCGCAGACCGTTTTTTATTTTCACCGCGGCTACATTAAGGAAGTACAGCCCGCCGTTCTCCACGGTCGTACCCTCCCTGGCCGAAGCAGCTATCGGCCCTATAGTTTAAAAACGTGTTTTTAAATAACACCTCGATACTGTGGTTTAAAACCATACAAAACGCTCCGACACCCAGCTCACCAGAGCTGTGTGCTCGGTATTCCCTCTTATACCTGCCGATCGTCAGGTGGTCAGGTTTCCTTTAATTTAATGATGTTTATCGAAATAATCGTACCTTTTTAAGATATTCCCATAAATGCACCATGTTGTCCCTTAGAACAGAATAGTGTCCTTGGATAGCAACCACCCTCTGTCGCGGAGGTATTGCACAACAAGAGACTAAACCAGTTTTTTTATTTCAAGTAAGTCAGGGAGTTACTCGGATTCCCCAACAGCGGTTCTGTTAGATAATCACTGAATCCCCGTGGCCAGGGATGTCCTAGTAGTGCTTGTGGGTCCGCCTTTGTGGCCCGCCGCGGGCAGTCCGAGGGTAGTCCATTCCATGAACAGCTTTAGTCCCTTTTTTAAGAAGCACGAACATCGATTATAAAGAAATTAACAACATCCGATTAATTTGATTTGACTGCCCAATCTGGATAAACTCTTAGAAGGAACGTGGTGTAACTTGAATGTTTGACGGTACCCCCAGATGCAAATTCTGAACCCAATAACCCCCTAAATAAATTCATATGGCATTGTGCGAACCTAATGGCATGTGTGCCAGAGAGGGCACCCAGAGCCCTACTCTGTAGCATGTGCACCAATGCTGACCATTGCTGTCCGATCTTACTGAACTGACCCTGCTCAGTCGCTTCTTCCTTCTGTGTCAGGTCTCTATGTCGTTATCCTGTTGCCAACGCTGCTGCTGCTCAAAGCTTACCAGCTTCGCAGGCATCAAGCATGGAGCAGACCACAAGGTCAGAGGGTTGCGTGTGGCGGAGTCACTGACGCGGGACACTGCACAGACATCTTCTCCTGCTCTAGCCCGCTCTCCTCCTCGCCTGTCATCAGAAAACTGAGATAAGGTACGATGCAGCACAGGGTCCCAGGCTGGGTGATTGGCTCTGGGCGGCTCTCACTTTCTTGCTCATTCCCCTTACGTTTATCCTCCCGTGTCAGCCCCTGATGCTTATTCATTCATCTATAGTGTACATACGGCATGATCAACATTATCAAGACGCCCTTTGATATAGCAGCTCGCACTATTGAACTTGACACATACCTGGCCTCTTTGACATGAGGGAAAGCAGCGTCCTATGTAAGTTAATACATAGGACAGCTGCCCGTCACTCTCATCTCCTCAGAAACTCCTCCCCGTCCCCTCAGGAAGTCCTTACAAAAGTATACACAATTTTACACTGTACTGTTTGGTCAACATTGATGAAATACCGAAGTCCTAAGTAAATTATGCGTACAAATAGTCTGCAGCAGTCCCTGTGTACAATACAGTCACTGCATTGTGCAATGTGAGTAACATACTCCCGGCATCTTATGCCCATAAGTTACACAGGACTTCTGTAGCTAGGCAGCAAAAGTGGTTTAAAACAATTTGGTAAACTCGCTTCACTGGTCTGGTAGGTAATAAGCAGCAAGTACTGCATATCATTTTTTCATTCCCATACAAAGATGATCATCAGGTCATTGTGACCCACCTCCTAAAATAAACGTCGTTTTGGCAGTTTGTCACTGGAACCTTCAGATGTTAGTTCACACCAAGGGAGGCAAGTGCACCACTGATCCAGATCAGCAATTGTTGCGCCCTCTCAATCAGTTGGATGAGCTGAACTTAAACGAACCACATAGGCACAGAGATCACTGACACATCAGTCATGACCACTTAAATCAAAACTAACTGTTGGCTGGTTCAAACAACCTCGCCCCTACCAGAATAAATCCCCTTTACGAGAGATTGCATAACTTGAACTACAAAACAACATCAATGTACTAGAAACACCATTGTAAAGAAAGGCCCAAATTTCTTTCCTTCTTCAGGCTAAGTGGGGACTGAATAATGGTGTGGTTCCTCTACAAGTCATGATGTGTTTACTTTACTCTTGGGCTTTTTCCATTTTGGCTTCATTTTGTTGAATAATTAACGGCATTGGTTAAAAAAAGTCTTTATTGTTTTTTTATTTTTCACCTACTGAGGTTGAAATTTGCCTCTTTAAGACCTACTTAGGACTCAATACTTTTAACAATCTTGTGCGGATCATAACATGTTTAATATTGAAAGGTAAGAAATCTTGTCCTGATATTCTGGATTTAATTAGCTACAATTCTCTCTTACGGATTCTTTTTCCTTACTACTTTTTTTACTGAAAGTCAAACTGAAATAAATTCTAAACTGCTCAAACGATTAACTGCATTAAGGGTGTGCCATCTGTCGCATAATAATTTATGTATTGGTGTGTTTCTAATCACTAAAGCAAACCAATGGTCCAGTGGATGGTCTGAATGTATGCCGCACTGTTTTCTTATCTAGATCTCTGCTGTACGTCATTGTGTCATGTGATATCACAGAAGAGCTTCGTATGTCATAGATAGTAATCGAGCTTGTGTGTTTATGGCTTGGTGCACCTCTCTGATCCATCACATGAGCCTGGAACGTTTTTTATCTAGCGATAGTAAGCTACAGGCATGCTAACTTCCGTTGGTTCTTATGCTTTTCCCTCACCAGCAGACATCCTATGAGAAATTGACACAGGCAGCATGTTAAAAATTCATAACCTCATTCAACAAACATCATCATTCAGTTTCTGATAAGTGAACAAGCCCTTTAATTATTCCAGGCAAATTAATGTATTCCCATGTCAGTAAGCAGTCAAGCGTCGCTATTTTATATTTGCTGTCCTCCAACTGCTCCCTCAACATATGGCCCTGATTTCCCACAGCAACATAGTGGTGTGTAAATGGAGAAAACATTCATACACAGTTCCAGATAAACTGAGCCATTGAATAAATCTGCTCTTACATTCTACAAGCCTCCGGATCTAACCATTATCTGTTACTGTGCAGCTGACCTCAATTCTGAGACTAAGTATAATTATTAACAAAATGATGTTACTTTACTATGGACTCTGCTGAATCAGCTGCTATTTGCACCTGAGACTTTAAGAGCTAGTGCCTGCCTTTCTCTCGGGGGCTCCACCAGCGTAGAAGGCGAGACAATATTTGCGACGTCCTGTCCCAAGGATTTGCCACGGGCAGTGGCCCTAGACACTTTAATGACATGAAGCCCTGATCATCGCTCAAGCCAATGAAAGAGGAACTCGGCGACTATTAGGCCATCTGACTGCATCCCTTGCTGAAGAACCACATAACATATTATATTGACACTGCCGTATGTTCTCGTCTGACTCATCCTATTCCTCTTAAGGAGTACTAAGAGTAAAGAAAAGAAAAAAAAAAAACAACTGTTAGTTGGTCGAGAGAAGAACCTCCATGGCCTCTGGTTTGTCGAGATAAATGTACACACCTAGGCCGGCTCATGGAGTAATGGTAGGGGAAGGGTGGGCAGTAAGAAATGGGGTGAGATTCGGTATTAAAAGAGGGAGGAGAGGAGAAGATCGGGTGTTGACCAGGGAGGAAACACAGGGACGGTTCAGCCTGGGAAGTCTGGGTGAGGATGACATCGGGCCAAACTACAATTCCCAAAAGCCCACTCGGACGATTTGCCCAACTGGATAAACCTCTTAGAAGGGAACAGTGGTGTAACTTGAAGTTGACGGGCCCCAGTGCAAAGTCTGTACCAGGCCCCCTAAGAAAATCTATGGCATTGGTGGCGAACCTATGGCATGTGTGCCAGAGAGGGCACGCAGAGCCCTCTCTGTAGGCATGTGCACCAATGCCTGAACCATTGCTGCAGGCTTACTGAAACTGACCCTGCTCAGTCCATCTTCCTGCTGTGTCAGGTCTCTATGGAGTTTCCTGTGTGCCAACGCTGCTGTCTGCTCAAAGCTTACACATGCTTCAGCAGGCAGCAGCATGGAGCAGACCACAGAGGTCAGAGGTTGCGTGTGGGCGGAGTCACTGACGCTGGACACTCACACAGCGTCTCCTGCCTCAGCCCCTGCTCTCCTCCTGCCTGTCATCAGGAAGAACTGAAGATAAGAGAACGATGCAGCACAGGAGTCCAGGCTGGGTGATGGCTGCTGGGTGAGCTCTCAGTTCTGCTCATTCCACTTACATTTAGCCTCCTGTGTCAGCCCTGATGCCTATTCATTCATTGTATAGTGTATATACTGCAGGATCCCAATCATTATCAGACAGCCCTTTGTATAGCACTGCACTATTGAACTTACACAGGACTGCCTCCTTTTACATGGAGGGAAAAGCAGCAGTCCTATGTAAGTTACATACACCTATGTAAGTTACATACATAGGACTGCTGCCTCACTCTCCCTCAGGAAGTCCTGTAAAAAGTATAAAAACATTTTACACTGTACTGTTTGTGTCACATTGAGGGAAATACAGCAGTCCTAAGTAAATTATGGGACAATAGGCTGCAGCAGTCCTGTGTACAATACAGCACTGCATGGTGCATTTGAGTAACAGACTCCTGCATCTTATTGCACCATAAGTTACACAGGACTTCTGTAGCTAGGCAGCAAAAGTGGTTAAAAAAATTTGTAAACCCTTACTAGTAGGTAAGTAGCAGCCAAGTACTGCAGATCATTTTTCATTTACAAAATGATCATCAGGCAGTGTGACCACCTCTATAAAAGAAACGTAGTTTTGGCAGTTTGCTCACTTGGAACATTCAGATGTGAGTTAACACCAAGAGGGAGGAAAGTGGCACCACTGATCTTAGATAAGCAATTGTTGCGGCCTCTCAATCAGTTGGATGGAGCTGAACTTAAACTAAACCACATGGCACAGAGGTCTGACATCATCATGACCACTTCAATCAACATAACTGTTGGGTGTTTTTAGAAACAGAATTTTACCCCTGGTGCTTTTTTCTTTTTTCCTTTATATACTCAGTAGTCGTGTTCAGTGTTTTTAGGCCTACGACGAAGGACAAGTAACGGTGGCTAAAACGTGTCATTGGTCCGGGCCGACTCTTGGCTACCACTATGTCATTTTAATGACTTTAATTTGTTCTTTAGCCATACCAAGTAAGGTAAGATGGTACTCATACATCTTTGGTGATGACCAGTGTGGCTCGGCTGGCTTGCGGATTTACTTTTTGCGTTTAGAATAGTGACTCTGTTGGTTGCATCTATCTAACTCAACTGATCACATTACTTGCAACTGACACTTGGACCCTGAAACCCGCATCTGTTTGCGACTGGTTTCATCATTTCTAGCTCATGCTCAGGAACATAACAGGAGTACCTCCAAGTAACAACACAACGGATCACCTAAGTTATGAGTCAGGCATCAGTTACCATGCAGAAGAACCACAGGTCACGCCTACCGAATCAGGAAGCTGAGGTTCAGAGTCATGTCACATCATGTATCAAGAAGACGTGCCTGGATCAACTCCTGCGAGGCAAGCCCTGGTATGCTCACAAAAATCTATGTTACTCAGAGTTCATTCAGTAGCATCCCTGACAACCTGGCATCAGAATGATTTTCCCCCTAAGTACATTCAGCTGCGAGGTGCTGGCCGGTGCCCGAATCCCTGCAAAGCACAGCCTGGTGGTGGAGGGGTAGCGCTCTTCACCCCTCCTCTCTCCAAAGGAAACCAGAGCCTGACTCGGTGACATCATCACCACGCTATCAGTTGAACCCAGCTGAAAGTCTATGGGTGCCCCGTGATGGTCAATCTCTGCCCCTAATGTGGTCGCTTGAAATACCATAAGGCAAACAGACTACAGGAGATCGATGGGTTCACTTATCAATCTCTTAGCAGTCATGACTTTTGCAGTAGATTTTCCCCAATATGTATTTGTTTTTTGCAGGACCCCTGTATTATCCCACTCATTTAAACAACTACAAAATCATAGTTTCCCCCCTTGATAAAAAATGATGTCCCAATTCTGCTGACTGTAGAAATATAACAACAAACACACGGACAGTGATGTGCTCCTATATATCCATACCGATATTTTCGAAATATACTATATCCTATTAAATAGTAGTCACCTAAATAAATATGCTCTAGCCCGCACACAACCATTAATGTAATTCTTGTTCTGTAAATTAATAATTATACTCAAAAAATATTTAAAGGTCAAAGACAATAATGGTAAATTTTATTTTGAAGGGAAAATCTGTTCCAACCAATATGATCCATCTGTTCATTTCATGAACTTTCACATTTCACACCGGTTAAAATAAGAATGCACCTAAAACCACATCACAACTGTTTGCGGTGCAGTTATTACTCCAATATGTTATCGTACCCTCATGGGGAAATTCCAGCTGTTAGACAAAACGTGTCTTCATGTTTTCTATATTCATTCAACTGTGGAAAATAGCAAAATTAAGAAGACACAAGATTGGGAATGCATTCTTTTCTTTCCACAGGTAGGCAGCACTGCACTAGCATGGTACCTCAAGGGTCCAAAAACTTCCATAGTGTCGATTTCCACGTGCCACTGGTTTCAGTAGGAAAATTTATCATTTTGGCACCTACTACAGCACATACTAACCATGCTATACAACATGCTTCTTAGTCTGTATTTGCTAGAAGTTGTCCATCACATATTGTTTGTTTAGATTTTCAAATGTTTTAGATTTTTATGTTAAGATGCTTTTTTTTCTCTAAATATGAATTCTGTAACAAAATGTGCCATTTTCCCAGAATATGTTTGTTCGGATTTTATATAATCCGGGTTCTCAACAACTGTTAATAGTTGGGAACATTTTTTGTTGCTCTTGCCATGAAATACAATTTCTATACTATCATTTCAAGTTTTCCTGTTTGTGTTTTACAATTGGAAAACCAGGTCTAAACTACAGATTATAACAGGACTTCTCCCTTGTTCAGAATCCATTGTACGCCGTAAAATGTGAGGGTTCTGGACATGCGCTTGCAGTAGCAAAAACTTTCAGATATAAATCTGGTGATGATATCTGGATTGCAGATAGGATTAGGTTTAGTTACTATGTGTTATACCGTCATGTAAAAAATAAACTACTCTACCCCTATTGAAAGAGTATGGTTGTACACAAATATTGTAATCCATAAACATCTGGTCCTTAAAATTTCTTAAGATGTATTCTCATCTGGGCATTGGACATTTAATTAAATACACCTGTCCAATTACATATTTTATTTAAAGGAAATCCTACCAACTTTGAAGTGGCAGGTATACTAAGGGAACTACCGATCACCACTCCGGGTGAGCTGCTGCCGGAGCTTATTTTTTGTTAGTCGTTTTTAAACACGTCAGTATCGCTCCGGTTTAAACACCTTTTTAAACTTTATGGCTGAAGATGCTTGTGCGCAGGAGCGGGATCGCTTGGCTCAACAACCATGCGCGCAGACCGTTTTTTATTTTCACCGCGGCTACATTAAGGAAGTACAGCCCGCCGTTCTCCACGGTCGTACCCTCCCTGGCCGAAGCAGCTATCGGCCCTATAGTTTAAAAACGTGTTTTTAAATAACACCTCGATACTGTGGTTTAAAACCAACAAAACGCTCCGACACCCAGCCACCACTGAGCTGGTGCTTCGGTAGTTCCCTCTTATACTGCCATCTTTCAAGGGGTCAGTTCCTTAATTTGGATGTTCTATCGAAATAATCGTACCTTTTTAAGATAGTCCCATAAATGCCACCATGTTGTCCCTTAGAAACAAATAAGTTGTCCTTGGAATACACCACCCTCTGGCGGATGGATTCACAACAAGACGACAACCGTTTTTTCATATCGAGATGTAATCAGCGAGTTACTCGATCCGCCAACAGCTGTTCTTGTGTAAGAAAACACTGAATCCCCGTGGCCAGGATGTCTCTAGTAGTGCTTGTGGGTCCGCCTTTGTGGCCCGCCGCGGGCAGTCCGAGGGTAGTCCATTCCATGAACAGCTTTAGTCCCTTTTTTAAGAAGCACGAACATCGATTATAAAGAAATTAACAACATCCGATTAATTTGATTTGACTGCCCAATCTGGATAAACTCTTAGAAGGAACGTGGTGTAACTTGAATGTTTGACGGTACCCCCAGATGCAAATTCTGAACCCAATAACCCCCTAAATAAATTCATATGGCATTGTGCGAACCTAATGGCATGTGTGCCAGAGAGGGCACCCAGAGCCCTACTCTGTAGCATGTGCACCAATGCTGACCATTGCTGTCCGATCTTACTGAACTGACCCTGCTCAGTCGCTTCTTCCTTCTGTGTCAGGTCTCTATGTCGTTATCCTGTTGCCAACGCTGCTGCTGCTCAAAGCTTACCAGCTTCGCAGGCATCAAGCATGGAGCAGACCACAAGGTCAGAGGGTTGCGTGTGGCGGAGTCACTGACGCGGGACACTGCACAGACATCTTCTCCTGCTCTAGCCCGCTCTCCTCCTCGCCTGTCATCAGAAAACTGAGATAAGGTACGATGCAGCACAGGGTCCCAGGCTGGGTGATTGGCTCTGGGCGGCTCTCACTTTCTTGCTCATTCCCCTTACGTTTATCCTCCCGTGTCAGCCCCTGATGCTTATTCATTCATCTATAGTGTACATACGGCATGATCAACATTATCAAGACGCCCTTTGATATAGCAGCTCGCACTATTGAACTTGACACATACCTGGCCTCTTTGACATGAGGGAAAGCAGCGTCCTATGTAAGTTAATACATAGGACAGCTGCCCGTCACTCTCATCTCCTCAGAAACTCCTCCCCGTCCCCTCAGGAAGTCCTTACAAAAGTATACACAATTTTACACTGTACTGTTTGGTCAACATTGATGAAATACCGAAGTCCTAAGTAAATTATGCGTACAAATAGTCTGCAGCAGTCCCTGTGTACAATACAGTCACTGCATTGTGCAATGTGAGTAACATACTCCCGGCATCTTATGCCCATAAGTTACACAGGACTTCTGTAGCTAGGCAGCAAAAGTGGTTTAAAACAATTTGGTAAACTCGCTTCACTGGTCTGGTAGGTAATAAGCAGCAAGTACTGCATATCATTTTTTCATTCCCATACAAAGATGATCATCAGGTCATTGTGACCCACCTCCTAAAATAAACGTCTAGTTTTGGCAGTTTGCTCACTTGGAACATTCAGATGTGAGTTAACACCAAGAGGGAGGAAAAGTGGCACCACTGATTGTTGAGGCTTCTCAATCAGTTGGATGGAGCTGAACTTAAACTAAACCACATTGCACAGAGGTCTGACAACATTAGGCATGACCACTTCAATCAACATAACTGTTGGGTGTTCAACCTCTGCCCATACCAGAATACCCCTTTAAGAGAGATGTGCATAATGAACGACAACAATCTCAATGGACTGAAACAACATTGTAAAGAGAAGGCCAAAATTTCTTCAGAGCGAAGTGGGAGACTGATAATGGTGGTTCTACAAGTCATGAGTATTTTACTCTTGGCTTTTCCATTTTGGCTTCATTTTGTTGAATAATTAATGGCATGGTTAAAGCTTTTTGTTTTTTTATTTTTCACCTGAGGTTGAATTTGCCTAATATTAAGAACTACTTAGGACCAGATGGTTTTACATCTTGTGCTGATAATAAAATGTTTAAAAAAAATATTGAAAAGGTAAAGGAATTTTTCTGATATTGGATTAATTAGCTAACATACTTTTTCCTGATATTTTTTAACTAGAGATGAGCGAGCACTAAAATGCTCGGGTACTCGTTACCGAGGGGCGGCCGCCGCCATGAGGTTTTGAAAGGCCTCGGTCTCTATCAGCCTATAGGGCAGCATATCCAGGCTAAGCAACTTGGAGATGTGGACGTTGAGGGCTTGGGCGTGTGGGTGGGTTGCGCTATACCTCCTTTTGCGCTTCAGCGTCTGGGGTATGGAGAGCTGAACGCTGGTGGATGCTGTGGAGGATCGTGGAGGCGAAGATGGGGTTTTCGCACGGGAGGTGTTTGGGCCGTGGTCCTGGGCAGGGGGCTGAGTAGCAGATGACACAGGGGAAGGAGCAGTGTTGTGCCCGGCCGGCGGTGAACGGGCTTGGTGCCATTGAGTGGGGTGTTTAGCATTCATATGCCTGCGCATACTGGTGGTAGTTAAGCTAGTAGTGGTGGAACCCCTGCTGATCCTGGTTTGGCAAAGGTTGCACACCACAGTCCGTCGGTCATCCGGTGTTTCTTTAAAGAACCTCCAGACTTCTGAAAATCTAGCCCTCGCCACGGGAGCTTGACTATGGGCAACATTTGGCGCTGATGCACCAGCTCTGGCCCTGCCTCTCCGTCTGGCCCCACCACTGCCTCTTCCAACCTGTTCTGCTATAGGACTCGCCTCCGTCTCAGAAGCACTGTGTTCACCCGGCCTATCAACCCAGCTTGGGTCTGTCACCTCATCATCCTCCGATCCCTCAGTCTGCTCCCCCCTCGGACTTCCTGCCCTGACAACAACTTCACCACTGTCTGACAACCGTGTCTCCTCATCGTCCGACACCTCTTTACACACTTCTTCCACTACGTCAATAATGTCATCATCACCCACAGACTGCGACCGTTGTAAAACTTGGGCATCGGAAAATTGCTCAGCAGCAACCGGACAAGTGGTTTGTGACTGTGGGAAGGGTCCAGAAAACAGTTCTTCAGAGTATGCCGGTTCAAATGCCAAATTTTGCTGGGAGGGGGCAGACTGGGGGGAAGGAGGCTGAGGTGGAGGAGCTGGAGGAGTGCTGATTTCGGTGACATGGGTGGACTGCGTGGAAGACTGACTGGTGGACAAATGGCTAGAAGCATTGTCTGCAATCCACGACATCACCTCTTCGCACTGTTCTGGCCTCAACAGTGATCTACCACGAGTCCCAGTAACTTGAGACATGATGAACCTAGGGAGTGTAGCTCTGCGGCGTTCCCCTGCTCCCTCATCAGCAGGTGGTGTCTCACCCCGCCCAGGACCACGGCCTTTGACCCCTGCAGTATTTGGACGCCCATGTCCACGCCCTCGTCCTCTACCCCTAGCCCTCGGGTTAAACATTTTCCAAATTAAAGTGTAAACTTTAAAAAAAAAAATTTGTGTGTTTTTTATTTATTTTTTTTTAAACAAAACGATGCTATCCTATTGCTATGGCTAGTTTCTAACCTACACTGACAGCACACAACTGGATTTTGTGCTGTGCCTGATGACTTTGAGCTATAAAAAGAAATAAAGGTAAAAAAAATAAATCAGCAGACTCTGCCTAATTCTAATCAAACCCCTAATAAATTGTCCCACTTCGGTGTTTGAGGTGGATATGTGTGTCACTAAGAGCTAAACACAACGGTAGCAAGTCTCCCTGCAAATTCCTCACAATATGGTACTAGCTGCACTACTAATGCCAGCAAGCCCAGCCACAAGCAAACAAAAAAAAGTAAAATAAAACGTTATTGTAGCCCTAAGAAGGGCTGTTGGGTTCTTGTAGAATCACTCCTGCCTAACACTATTCTAATAGAACACCCTAACGCTTTCCCTGACCAGCAGCAGCTCTCTCCCTAGCGGCATCCAGACAGAGAATGATCCGAGCAGGGCAGGGGCTAGTCTATTCCAGGGTCACCTAATCTGGCCAGCCAACCACTGCTATCGACGTGTAAGGGTACCACGTCATGCTGGGTGGAGTGCAGAGTCTCCTGGCTTGTGATTGGCTCTGTTTCTGGCCGCCAAAAAGCAAAACGGCGGGAGATGCCATTTTCTCGAGCGGGCGAAGTATTCGTCCGAGCAACGAGCAGTTTCGAGCAGCATCAAGCTCGGACGAGTATGTTCACTCATCTCTATTTTTAACTAAAGTCAAAATGAAATAAATCTAAACTGTCAAAAATTAATGTTAAAGGGGTTGCCATCGTTCAGCAAATAATTAATATTGTTTGTCTAATAAAAAGCAAACCAATTTTCCAATTTATTTTCTGAATTGATTCCTCGCTGTTTTCTAGATCTCTGCTTGTAGTCATGGTCATGTGATATCACACAGGAGCTCAATAGTGTCATAGAGAGTAATCGGAGCTGTGTGTTATAGCCATGCACCTCTCTGACATCACATGACCAATGAAACGTTTTTTATCTACGGGAAGTAAGCTATGAAGCATTCGGTGGTTCTTATGTTTTTTCTCAGCAAGCAGACATCCATGAGAAATTTACACAGGAAGCATGTTAGAAAAATGTATAAACCTTCATTACACAAACATCATCAATTAATTTCTGAAAGTGAACAAGCCCTTTAATTATGTCCACGCAAAGAAATGTATCCGCATGTCAGTAAGCAGCAAGGCCTTAATTTTATATTGATGTCCTCCAACTGCTTCAAATGGCCTTGATTTCCCAAAGCAAATGTGGTGATTAAAATGGAGAAAACATTCATAAACAGTTCCAGATAAACAGAGCCATTGATAAAATCTTACAGCCCTTGGAAAACCAAAGCTGTTACTGTGAGCAGACCTCAGACTCTGAGATAATAAATTATTAACAAAATGATGTTACTCTGTGTGGCTGCTAATACAGCTTTAAGAGCACCCTTCCTGTGCTGCACCAGCTAGAAAGGGCATTTTGCTAGTCTTACAACTTCAGTGTCCCTAGACACATTTAATAATGTAGCCTTCATTCTCAAGGACAGTGAAGAGTACTGACTTCCAGCTGACTGCATCCATTGCTGAACGATACATATTATACTGACACTGCTTATTGCCTGGCTACTTTCCTCTAAGGAGTACTATTAAAAAAAAAACAAAAAACAACTGCATGCGAGAACTTCCAATGCTTCTATTGTTTCTATATAAATTTAGAGACCATTCTGGCAATTTTTATATGTAATTTCCATATAAGAATGTTGAATGGTAAAAAATATTATTATATATAATATACAAATGTTCCATATAGAACAGTGGCATTTTAAGCATTAACTTACTCCTATGTGTTCTTCCACATCTTTCAATTTTATCGGCCACCTAATGCCACTAATACAGTTGAAAGAAAGAGGGCAAATAGATTCTCTCCAGGATCTCTCTGGACAGGAAGAATGGTGGGTCTAGCAGGATGACCTCCATAGATAATGCAATTCTGTCAACACCTTCTCACTTTTCCCGCAGTTCCAAACAGCCAATGAAGTGCCGCTTTAAAATAGCGCTGAGAGCAGCATCTCATAAGTTGTGTGCAACTGCAGAAAGATTTGGTGGATTTGGTCCTGTGATGGCCTGAGTGCCCACAGAAAGGGCTCAGAGTGCCACCTCTGGCACCCGTGCCATAGGTTCGCCACCACTGATATAAAACAACTATACATACATGGACAACTCATGATTTATTTATTGCTAACTTATTCCATATATTATTCCAAAATACTATAATTTTTTTGTTCAAATTCAAATATCATTCTGCGTCCTGTCAAAAAAAATCTGAAAAATATCATTATTGAGAACACTGGTAAAAGATATTAAGTCAGTGATTTATATTGTAAAATAACAAGGTTTATCATGCAAGATTTTTTTAAATTGTGAATTGTTTCATTTTTAACGGCATTGAAAAAACCCTTTAGCCACACCTTTAGTATGCAATGTTTACTTAATAGTAATAAAAATGTTAATTGTAAATAACTGCTTGATATGGTGGCATCAATTTAATAAAATGTTTCTTTTTTAGCGGAATGTTTGATGATGGTGCTCACACCTACACCATACATCCGGTGGACTTAACTCACAATTCTGTAAGTATTCCACAATGTCCAATGATTCCTTTTTATAGCACATACAATGCTGCCAATTATTAAACGAAATATTAAAAATATCTTTGGAACTGCACAATTAATTAATCAATTTGTCTTGCCCCCCATCTACTCACCTACCTTACAGTAAATTATAGGTTACTATGGAATTGCTTATACAGCAGTCAGATATTGAAGGGGTTGTCCTACTTAAAGTGTTTGTGCTAAACCTCCACACTGATATAAAGAATAAGGAATAAATTAACTCACTCACTTTTAATAGTATATAGAATAATATATAGAAATACATTTGGTTCCCCAGCAAACTGCATTGAGTCACAGGGATGTCTGTTACAAGGCTGCAGTCATCATCATTATCTGCTCTCTGCTGCGCTAGCTTTCTGACGGATACTACCTGTGTCATTGAGTAGCATGCACAGGGAAAGGCTCTTTTTTGCTTGCTCTCAATATCAATTGTATGTTCAATATTCTGAGAATTAAGCATGCAAAATGTGGAAATATGTGGTAGTACTGTATTAGCCAGAAAACAAGTGAATGGCATGGCGGTTTAACCTAATCTTCAGTCATCTTCAGTGCAGGAAAATGCTCCTTTTCTGCACTTAAACTGTATATTATAACATAATCCTGCTGTCTTCATAGATGGTAAGTGCAGTTTTCTGCTTACCAGTTTAAATTATACCTTCAGAATGACTGCGTGATATCTGACAGCAAATGTTCTGCTTGGGAAATCGCAAAGGTGTTCCAATGTTCAAGATACTAAAATTGTGCTGATTCATACTTATGCTTGCTTATTTTCACTAGAGAAGGACGTGACCTGAGCCACCAATTGTTCCTGCTGAGAACTTTTCAATGATTCTGAAAGTCAAGAACTGATTTTGTTTATTTCTCATATTTGCAAGTCTCAATACCAAATCTATATTTAAAGTCTTAAAGGCAGTCTTTTATGTGCTTCTGCCCTACCATGCCACTCCCATCACTGGGAAGGACTATTAATTTGTGTTGAGAGGACATGAAAAGCAAAGTCTGTGTCTGTACCGAACCTAGACCTGAACCTAGACCTGAACCTGGACCTGAATTGATAACAATTGCATGTAGCTTATTGGCGTATAATTGTCACAAATTTTTGTGCGCACATTGTTTTCACTTTTTTTTAGCAAGAACTCTAAAGTCACGCAATGGTGGAAAAAATACACCACATTTATCAACTGAGAATTTTCAAAAGAATGCAAATTCAGTCGCAAAACTACACCACATAGGAGTGGTGTATGTGGATCCATTGCTACTACAGGAGTTTTTGCTCAATTTTGCAGTTTTTGCTCAATTTTATGTTTGTGGTATCTGAGAATTTCAAGTGCAAAAACATTGCAAAAAAGCAGAAATTGAGCAGATGTAAAACATACATGGGACTGGTGCAGTCTATTCGCATAGAGCACACACAGCTGATGCTCACATAGGAAGGCATTTAACACTGCACATACACCAGACTATAAATCTGACTGTTGGTAACCTCCCAGTCTAGTACGGCGGGCATACATCGGCGGTGCAGAGACGAGCAGGGGATTAGCACAGCTCAACTCCGCCCCTCTCCATAGGAATTTACAGCGCACGGCGCCGTATTAAGTAGAAAGATAGTACATGTCCTATCTTTCTACGTGCTACGGAACGGTACGGTGCCGCACTTGAGCCCATAGAAGTGTATGGGGGACGTATATACACCGTATATACGTCGGCCGTATATATGCCCCCATATGTTCATGTGAATGTGTTATGCCTAACACATAGACAACTGCTCAAAATCCTGCCTAATGATAAATCTCCCCCATATTGTCTTTTTTAGATTGTGTACTTATGACTCCATTTTGTGTTAAAAATTTGAAAATAGACCTGAACCTAGACCCGATCTTGTTGGGCTCACTAAACAGCTGGTAGGCACTGATTACTTTTAGCACTGGTGCAAGCGCTGATCGCGGGTTTTACTAGGGGTGTGGTTTGGGTCTAGTTTTGGTAGTCTTGTGGGCCTAACAAAAATTATCTTAATTTAAAGACTCTTTAGTTAAAGGAAATCTACCATTAATATTAACCCCTTAATGACCGCCCTATCGGGAATCTACGTCGTTCATTAAGGGTACTTCTTCTGACGCGACGCCTTTCTACGGCGCCGCGTCAGAAGAAGATTTCTGGCCATCGGGTCAGTAATGTGCCGGTGTCGGGCTGTGATATCACAGCCCAGACCCGGCACTAACACCCGGGATCGGAAAAACTCGGGTGTTTAAATCCTTACACGCTGCGGTCAAGTATGACGGCGGCGTGCAAGTGTGTCCCACGTGGATCGGACCCCCCCCCCCCCCCCCCCGGTGTGCTTACCAGGGGATCCGATCCCTCCTGCCGCTGCCCCCGGGTCCGGCGAGTGACCCGAAGCTTCCGGTTCCTCTTCTCGCCGGGTTCTGCCTTACTGTCAGGACCCGGCTGTATGTAACTGAGCATTCGCAGCATGCTCAGCTACTTACACTATACACTGCAATACAAGTGTATTGCTGTGTAGAGGCTTGATCAAGCGATCGGATGATCGCTTGTTCAAGCCAAAAGGTGGAAAATGTATGAAAGTAAAAAAAAAAGAGTAAATCATTTTATTATAATAAAGTCCCATAATCTCCCCAGTGACACATATAATGCAAATACAGTATATAAAACACAAAAACACACGAAAAATGTACATATTTGGTATCCCTCCGTATTAATCTGTACAATAAATCTAAATCAATATTGAACCCGCTCGGTGAACGACGAAAAAAAAAACTATGAAAAACTTCCCATAATATACAATTTTTTATCAAACACCAGCACAAAAAATCATCTAAAAAGTGATCAAAAAAAGCTACGTTCCCTAATATGATACGACTGAATAGAACAACTCTAAGCCCTCAACCAGAACTAACAACAGAAAAATACAAAAGTTATGGCCCTGAAAAGTTGTCAATAGTAAAATCAATGCGATTTTCTCCAATATTGGTTTTGCTCAGTAAAATTGAGCAAAGATAAGAAAAACGATATAAATGAGGTATCACCGTAATCGTAGTGAACCAGAGACTAAAGATAAATTATTATTTTTATGTTACGGTGAGCGGGGAAAAAAGTGCTAAAAATCCCAAATAAAAATTGATGATTTTGTTAATGTCACCCTTGAAATAGTTAAAAAAATCTCATGAATAAGCTATAGACCCCCAAAATGAATTATCTATACATTGTAACTCACCACGCAAATAATAAGCCCTCATATGTTCGCATTACCAAAAAAATAAAAATGTATAGCGTGTACAATGTAACAATACAAATCTGCTGTGAATAGCGCTGCTTTGATCCTATGCTCGGCCGTGCGCCCATACAGCAGTTTACCACCAAGTATGGGGTATCAGTACACTCGGGAGGAATTGGGCATTAGACGTTGCAGAGCGTTTCATAATTTTATTTATTATAAAACTGTCAATTTTGGCCTAAATTAATGTATTTTCCCCAAAAATTCTAAAAGTTTCTAAATCGCAGGTCCGTATTGTTTTAACCCATGTGAAACACTTAAAGGGTTAATAGACTCAATAGAAGTTGTTTTACATACATTGAGGGGTGAAGTTTCTATAGTGGGATAATTTATGGGGTTTTATTATCATATAGGCCTTACAAAGTCACTTGAAAGCTGAGTTTTCCCTCAATATGTGAGTTTTAGCAATTTTCATGAAAATGAGAAAAATCGCACCTAAAGTTCTGCCCCTCATAACATCCTAGAAAAATGACAGGATGCATAAAATATCATCCCAACATAAAGCAGACATTCCGTAAATGTTAATTATCACGCTTTTTGGGTAGTTTTATTTCCTGTCTGGAAAGCAGAACATTTCAAACTTGGAAAATGAAGAATTTTTAGAAACTTTTGCCAAATTTTTACTTTTTTTCAGAACGAAATGCAAAACTTATCACTTAAATTTAGAACTAACATGAAGTACAGTGTTTCATGAGAAAACATTCTCAAAATCACCTTGATATGTTAAAGCGTTCCGAAGTTATAACCAATTATCGTGAGACATGTCAGATTTGAAAAATCGAGTCTGGTCATTGAGCTGAAAACTAGTGTCGGTGATAAGGGGTTAAGCATGATAAACCAGGGTCACTTACTCAGATGACTCGCCTCCTGCTCTTTCAACACTTCTTCCCTCCCTCTGCCTAATTTAATGTCATAGTAACAGAGGAAGTTTCAGCACACAGTGGGAGGAGGAATTTCTCCTGCTCACCATAACAGCCCCGCAGAGCCCTTTTGGCTCATTAGCATAATCAGAAAATTTTGATTTTAGAAGAAAGAAGGCCATGGCTAACAAATATAAGAAGATAACCACAATCACAGTTCCTGGATCTATGAGTAAGTATCCTTGGTTTATTATGCTTTGTTTTGATGGTAGCCTTAAAACTAAGGCTAGAAAATAACCATGTAGTGTGAGTAATAGACATACACTATACAAACCCAAAACTAACTGAAAAATGCGGATTTGGACTAGTTTATACTAGATAGCTTTTAAGGGGTTGTTTAAAAGGGTGGCTTTGAAACAGCATATTTTTCTTAGAAACCCTGTTCTATAAATAGAGACAGAAATAGTGACACTAATTATTTTTGTGGGTAGTGAGCTAAAGGCCAATAGAAGGCATTACAAACCGTATACACAATATATACAATAACACAGAATTTTACATTTGGATGGCAACAAGACTACATGAGAAAGACTTGGTTCATTAGAAAGGGAGATGGGAGAAAGTTCCACAAAGTCGACTATCACTGCTGCCCTCCACCAGTCAGATTGAACTTTTTGGTGTTACTTCTAAGCGGTATCTGTGGAGATAACCAGGCACTGCTCATCACATGCCAAATATAATCCAAGCAGTGACACATGGTGGTGGCAGCATCATCCTATGGGAGTGTTTTTCTGCTGTAGGGACTGGATGACTGCTTGTAATTCAATGAAAGATGAATACGGCCAAGTACAGAGATTGTGGAGGAAATCCGGCGCCGGCATGCACACGACGGAAATCAGGGTGCGTGGCCGTAAAAAACCCTGACGGATTCGGAAAAACCGCCGCATTTAAAAAAAAAAAAAACACGCGCTTACCTTCACCAGGTATAGGCCAGTGAACTTCAGTGCATTCCGATGGTCTTCAGCGCAGCAGTGACACCTGGTGGACGTCGGAGGAACTGCCTTAGTGAATCCCGGCCGGACCCGAATCCACTGCAGAGAACACGCCACTGGATCGCAAATGGACCAGGTAAGTAAATCTGCCCCAATGACTCTAAGCAAACAGCTAAAATAACAAAGCAGAGGCTTCAGAACATCTCTCCATTCCTGACTGGCCCTGCCAGAGCCCTGACTTAAACTCAATTGTTTATCTCTGGAGAGGTTTGAAAATGGCTTCAACCAACGTTCACCATTCAACCTGAGGGAACTAGAAAGGATCTGCAAGAAAGAATGGCAGATGATCCCCAAATCTAAGTGTGAAAATCTTGTTGCATCATTCCCAAGAAGGCTCATGGCTGTACTAGCTCAAAAGTTGCTTTTACCCAATACTGAGCCAAGGGTCTGAATACTTATGACTAGAGATGAGCGAACATGCTCGTCCGAGCTTGATGCTCGGTCGAGCATTAGGGCCTCAATAGAAGTTGTTTTACATACATTGAGGGGTGAAGTTTCTATAGTGGGATAATTTATGGGGTTTTATTATCATATAGGCCTTACAAAGTCACTTGAAAGCTGAGTTTTCCCTCAATATGTGAGTTTTAGCAATTTTCATGAAAATGAGAAAAATCGCACCTAAAGTTCTGCCCCTCATAACATCCTAGAAAAATGACAGGATGCATAAAATATCATCCCAACATAAAGCAGACATTCCGTAAATGTTAATTATCACGCTTTTTGGGTAGTTTTATTTCCTGTCTGGAAAGCAGAACATTTCAAACTTGGAAAATGAAGAATTTTTAGAAACTTTTGCCAAATTTTTACTTTTTTTCAGAACGAAATGCAAAACTTATCACTTAAATTTAGAACTAACATGAAGTACAGTGTTTCATGAGAAAACATTCTCAAAATCACCTTGATATGTTAAAGCGTTCCGAAGTTATAACCAATTATCGTGAGACATGTCAGATTTGAAAAATCGAGTCTGGTCATTGAGCTGAAAACTAGTGTCGGTGATAAGGGGTTAAGCATGATAAACCAGGGTCACTTACTCAGATGACTCGCCTCCTGCTCTTTCAACACTTCTTCCCTCCCTCTGCCTAATTTAATGTCATAGTAACAGAGGAAGTTTCAGCACACAGTGGGAGGAGGAATTTCTCCTGCTCACCATAACAGCCCCGCAGAGCCCTTTTGGCTCATTAGCATAATCAGAAAATTTTGATTTTAGAAGAAAGAAGGCCATGGCTAACAAATATAAGAAGATAACCACAATCACAGTTCCTGGATCTATGAGTAAGTATCCTTGGTTTATTATGCTTTGTTTTGATGGTAGCCTTAAAACTAAGGCTAGAAAATAACCATGTAGTGTGAGTAATAGACATACACTATACAAACCCAAAACTAACTGAAAAATGCGGATTTGGACTAGTTTATACTAGATAGCTTTTAAGGGGTTGTTTAAAAGGGTGGCTTTGAAACAGCATATTTTTCTTAGAAACCCTGTTCTATAAATAGAGACAGAAATAGTGACACTAATTATTTTTGTGGGTAGTGAGCTAAAGGCTAATAGAAGGCGTTACAAACCGTATACACAATATATACAATAACACAGAATTTTACATTTGGATGGCAACAAGACTACATGAGAAAGACTTGGTTCATTAGAAAGGGAGATGGGAGAAAGTTCCACAAAGTCAACTATCACTGCAGCCCTCCACCAGTCAGATTGAACTTTTTGGTGTTACTTCTAAGCGGTATGTGTGGAGATAACCAGGCACTGCTCATCACATGCCAAATATAATCCAAGCAGTGACACATGGTGGTGGCAGCATCATCCTATGGGAGTGTTTTTCTGCTGTAGGGACTGGATGACTGCTTGTAATTCAATGAAAGATGAATACGGCCAAGTACAGAGAGATTGTGGAGGAAATCCGGCATGCACACGACGGAAATCAGGGGGCGTGGCCTTAAAAAACCCCGACGGATTCTGAAAAACCGCCGCATTTAAAAAAAAAAACACGCGCTTACCTTCACCAGGTATAGGCCAGGGAACTTCAGTGCGTTCCGATGGTCTTCAGCGCAGCAGTGACACCTGGTGGACGTCGGAGGAACTGCCTTAGTGAATCCCGGCCGGACCCGAATCCACCGCAGAGAACACGCCACTGGATCGCGAATGGACCGGGTAAGTAAAACTGCCCCAATGACTCTAAGCAAACAGCTAAAATAACAAAGCAGAGGCTTCAGAACATCTCTCCATCCCTGACTGTCCCAGCCAGAGCCCTGACTTAAGCTCAATTGTTTATCTCTGGAGAGGTTTGAAAATGGCTTCAACCAACATTCACCATTCAACCTGAGGGAACTATAGAGGATCTGCAAGAAAGAATGGCAGATGATCCCCAAATCTAAGTGTGAAAATCTTGTTGCATCATTCCCAAGAAGGCTCATGGCTGTACTAGCTCAAAAGTTGCTTTCACCCAATACTGAGCCAAGGGTCTGAATACTTATGACCATGTGATATTTCAGTTTTTCTTGTCTAAAAAATATCTTGCAAAAATATCTACATTTCTGTTTTTTTTGTGTTAAGATTGGGTGCATTAATGAGCAAAAAAGGAACTTTTTTGATCTTCCCAATTGACTGCAATGAAACAGAGTGAAAAGGGTCTGAATACTTTCCATGCCCATAGTATATGTTCATTTGCATATAAACTTTGGAGGTAATTTTTTTTTATAGGTAAACGTGTGAGATTTCACATAAATGAGATAACGGTAGCAATATTTCAGACCCTACCTGAGGGCACTGGTACTTTTGTGGGGTAGGAGCTGGTGACAGTGTTCCTTTTATAGGGGAGTTCCCTCTTATAGGGGAAAATAAGGACAACTCTTTAGCTCGCCTCTATAAATCTATCGCAAACAATATTACAAGAGACTTGGTCTATTACCTACTTTTATCGATTCAGCAGGGATGTATATTTAAATGACCACAAACTAGTACAACCATTCTAGCTGTATGTCATGTTATTGATATTTTATTGTATATTATCATTATCCATTTTAGAGGTGCAAGAGCCCTACACTGTATATACTTAAGTATATGTCATGTTTGTGTAGAGACATTATTATTAAAATTATTGTTTTAACTAGCAGTGTGTTTTATTAGACAAACATACAAGGATACCATTACTGCCACAGCCACATACTTACAAGCTTTATCTCCATTTTTTGCCTGTAATGTCAAGGCATGTTGTTGGGCAAAAGGTTTTGGTAAACTGTGTATTACTGTCCACTAGTGTCTTATATATGTGAGACCCTATTGAATATTTTTTCTTGCATATATGGGAAAATATGCTTTACCTACTCTGTGTTGCTGAAGCTGAACAGGTCATGTAGCATTGGCCTCAACAAGCAGTTGTAACCTTATATGTGTTAAAGCAAATAGGGATAAAAAATAAAATGTGCTTTTACCATCTCCTAATACTTTCTGATTTCAAAAATATTTAGCAGTTTTTAACTCGGGATTTAGAAGCCTGTAATGGCCCTGACCTCTGGATTTTTGCATGTTTGTGGACAAGAACCAGTAAAATGTTTTAGTTTTGTTTGTCTGCATTAAGAAAAAATGAGTAGCTGCCATTGCCACGCTGCATTTGGCCCCATTGTTAAGCATTTGTGGCACAAAGCATTAATCATATTGACAGTGCAATAGATCATGGTGCTAAATATTCTGTGCTTGGATAAATTTAGCATTAATTGCCTTTAACTATTTCAACTAAATATCCAGTGCTGGTGACGTCCATAGGCACGCTCACAATGTAGCAGAAATCAGACATCATTCCTGCATTAAAAAAAGAAAATAATAAGAGGTAAAGATTAACAGCATTTGTCTTCATTCTAGACCTTGTCAAATACATTGACTGAATAGAATAAACTGTAATATAGGACGCTCAATTTGTGTGTCATCAGCAGCCGGCCTTCTTCACCGTAGTTTTTTATATATATATATATATATATTTTTTTTTTTTTGCAATTGAGATCAATGTATGGTACATGCCAGGACTATAAGCTAGTTGAATATTGTTAATACTGAATATTTCTTATATTTTTAAAAGTAGATGTTGGTATGTTTTTCTATAGGAAAGCACAAGCCGGCCACACATAATAGAAAAAGCTCCTGGGTCTCAAATATCGAAAGTTCCAAACCACACAGGTAAATAACACTTTGAAGTTACCCTTCCATGTGTTTATCTCTCGACTGTTCTTTTTCTTACTGTTTCTACCTCTGTTTATCACATTGAGATGAATGGGTGTGCGTATGCCTCTGTTGACAGGTTATGCTTTCTGTGTTAGAGGAAATCAACCATCAAAATCAAATATGGATAAACCACGGACACAGTGTCTGGATCTATAAATAATTTTTTTATATTTTTTTATCCATGGTCTCCTTCCTTCCAAAAACAACTTTTAACATTACGTTAATGAACCAGAAGGGCTACCTTAGCCTCCCTGTGATCTGGCTTTACAGGCTGTTACACTGTCTCACTCTACTGCCTGTTTCCTCAGTTCTGAGATTACAGCAGGAAGTGCTCACTGCATAAGTGCTGAGAAGCAGGGGGAGGGTGATACCATGTAACAGCCTGAAAAGACAGAATATAGAAGTGCTAGGGTAGCCCCTCTGGCTCATAGACATAATTGTAATAGTTGTATTTAGAAGGTAGGAGGTCATGGATAACATATATAAGAAGATAACCACAGTCACAGTGCCTGGATCTATGAGTAAGGGTCCCTGGTTTATCATGCTGGATTCTGATGGTAGATTTAAATTCTACTTTCCCCTCTTTTATATGACTGTCCATTTGGCCATCTACTAGACTGCTTAGAGAGTGCTTGTGCCCCCCTGACCAATCCCCCAATTGGGCGAAAAGGTGCACCTTTCAGCGATTTCATTGTTTAACTGGCTCTTTTTTTCATCTCGTGTTTTTTTTTCTTCTGGCAGATACAGAAAGGAAAGTCAGCGAGCAGCCATTCTTTGCACAAACACAATGGCTGCGAAGAAGAAGAAAAAGAGCGCTGAATGTAAGTGGAAATCTAAACTGTAGATTACTAAAAATACATTGACCAAGGTTTAGGATTTTTATCCAGATACAGCTAGTTCTTAGAAGTCATTGTCATAACAATGCAGTTTATTCAAAAAGTATTATCATGGCTTTTCATCATCATCTTAAGTATCTTGAGAAGAATCCTTCCTCTATATCTTACAGCAGGAGGTAGGGAAACTGTTTGGCTCAGAGAAACACGAATGCCACATATTTTAAAATGTAATTCTGTGATAGCCATACAATATACACATGCCCCCCTGTAGATAGATAACCACAGCACAATCCCCCGGTAGATAGGTAGCTATAGCAAATGCCCCCCAGTAGATAGGTAGCCACAGCACATGCTAATAAAAAAATGGAACTCCAGCACTCCTCTAGATCATGGTATCCCACACACGGAGCCGGCAACGGACCCACCTTGTTTGAAAAGGTAACGTAGCAAATGAAAGTAATCCAATGGTCCAGCCAGGTTCCAAGATGTATTCAAGTTTTATTCAATGATATCAAAAAACATCCACAGTGTAGATTCCCTCCACCAACGCATTTCCGACGGCTTAACCGTCCTTAATCATGGTCTGTCTCCACTGAGTCTTGTCCGCACATTTATAAACTAGTGAATTGATTTACCTGTGTAAAAGGGGGTGGGTCTGTAATCCATTGTGCGTGACAGACTCCGTCTAGACAGAGTATTAGATAACAATAAATAATTGTACAAAAAATACAAAGAAACAATAACTTGCTTTAAACTGCAATATGACTAATACATAATGACACAAAAATGAAAACAATATATATAAGCGAGGAGAGAAAACGAAAGACTCCAATGCTTCCGGTTACCAGGGCAACAAGGTGCTGTTGGATCTAAATTTTGAAGCATAGATCACGTGACAACATCAGATCACATGATACATTGTGACGTAATCGTCAACGGAGGTGATTACCAGGGCAACAGGGTGCTGTTGGATCTAAGTTATGTAGCGTGGGTCACGTGACAACTTCAGATCATGTGATCCATTATGACGTGATCGTCAGAGGGGATAGATGTCACGATCGGCAGAAAAACTCAGGATGAAGCCAAGATGTCCCCCACTACGGCAAATCACCTTCGGACATGGAACATCTAGTTGCTCGGTAAAGTATATATTCCTGGTTTTATTGATGATGATGTTCAATGTGCCTTCGTTGCCATGATAATCACGGAGCATCTTTCTCTCATGACACTCTGTCTAAATAAAAAACAAGAAACAAGAAAAATAAATGAATAATAAATTTGAACATCACAAAAATAAGATTATTTTTCATGTTAAAAGAAAAAAACACACAAGTTATCGTAATGTTAAAATTAACATTAAAAATAATGCGGCCATTATAGATATTGTGAGAAGAAGATGATTTTCTAATCAATATAATCTCATCTATGTGAGTTTATTATGTCCCATGAAATGAAAGAAGAAATAGAATTGTAATTCTAATGATCATGATTCATGTGGGAGAAATTCTAAAAATGTACAGAGGGAAAGGGAACATATATGAAATAATTCCAATGAATTAGCTAATATTTCTAGCATATTTATTGTGTTTTGTTGTATTGTTGTGTTCTATGCGAACTTGAAGACCTAATCTGCAGTGGTTTGGAGTGATTCAATAATGGTACAAAAATTCCTTCTTGTAATTTAGACCCCTAGGATATCGTGTGTCTAAATTCCAGATCCAAAATGCTTCCCGTTTATGTAATTTACTTTTTAAACTGCCACCTCTCAAAGGCCTATGTATTTTCTCAAATGCAAATGTCCGAAGGGATTGAATGCGTCCTTGATGGACTTCAGTAAAGTGTCTGGATGCCCCTGACATTCTTCTGCAGTCATTTTTGCCAATGTCATTTAGATGTTCGAGAAATCTTGTTTTAAACTTACGTCCTGTTTGTCCAATGTACATCAAATCACATTCTGTACAAATCACAGCATATATCACATTGGGTGTATTGCAATTAATGTGACTCTTAATTTGATATGTTTTGTTATGTGTACTATTTTGAATTGTGCTGGTTTTTAGTACATAGTTACAGGTAATGCAACGATTGGATCCACATTTGGTGAAACCTTGGTGTGACATCCATGTTGTTTTGGGTTGGAGTGAGAAAAGTGAGGGTGAGAGAAAATTCCCAACTGTCTGTCCCCTTCGTGGTATTATCCTACATCCCGTAGATAAGATTGTTTCAAGAATGGGATCAGTCTGTAAAATTGGAAGATGTTTCCGTATAGTGTGAGTTATTTCTTTGAATTGTGAACTATAAGATGTTACCAAAATTGGTATGTACACTTTAGGGGACTTTTTCTTATTTGATTTTGTGGTCAATAATAAATTGTGGTCCTTATTGTCCACAATGGTTTTGGCACGTGTGAGCATCCAATCAGGATATTTTCTATTTCTGAGTCTAGTGCTGGCATTTTCTATTTGTTTGTTGTAATCTGCGTTGCTACTACAGTTCCTTTTTAGTCTCGTAAATTCACAAACAGGGATCGCTTTGATGGTATGTTTGGGGTGTTGATAGGTAACCACAGCACAATCCCCCGGTAGATAGGTAGCCACAGCACATGCTCCCCAGTAGATAGGTAGCCACAGCACATGCCCCCGGGTAAATAGGTAGCCACAGCACATGCCCCCCGGTAGATGAGTAGCCACAGCACATGCCCTCCGGTAGATAGGTAGCCATAGCACATGCCCCCCAGTAGGTAGGTAGCCACAGCACAACCCCCAGTACTGCATTTTGCGGGAACGCACCTCCCGCGATGCAGTACTATTACGTCAAATGTCGGGAAGGGGTTAACGTCCAGGTCACCATGAACCACAATAACATTATCACAAATGTGGTAGCAAAGTATCCTGGCTCTACCCATGATTCGTTAATCTTTGAGCACTGTGGCCTCAATCGCCTGCTCCAGAGTGGATTGTATGGGGACGCCTTTCTGCTTGGTAAGTGAATGTGAATGCTCTTTCAATTACTAAACTCTGCAAATGTGGTAATGCTACATAAGGTCTGTCTTTAATAATGGATTTCATAAACTGAGAAGAGAGTATTGTTTACATTATATCATTTTTTTTTAATAGTTTGCAGAATGTTAACTAAAATGTTAACATGCATAAATGAAATTTTTTAGTTAACTTCTTCAACAGCGAATTAATTCAAACAAAACACATTCTCAGCATATGAAATTAATTGGAAGAAACCATCATTATGAGAGAGTGAACAAAGGAAAAAAAGTGTGGGGTTAAGCATAATTTACAAATAAATACTGAGGTATCAGTTAAAGCAAACACCTACTTTGTCCATGGACATGTGACTGAATTGGTAAACCTCACAATCTAAAGGGGTTTTCCCACAAAATAAAGATTAGCCCTATCCACGGGATAGGGCCTAACTCCCTGATCAGCACATGGAGGTCTGGGTGCAGCCTCATTTGCTGGTGGTGGTGCAGCCTGCGGTGCCGGGGTTGTGCAGCCCTCCCTGTTGATAAAACAAAGTAAATTACAATTCAAGAACTATAGAGTGCTGTAACCTTCAATATAAAAATTATAGGCACACTTAATCTACCTAGAAAGGTAGAACGGGTGGTAGGTGGATGTATAGTACATGAGGAAAGCACTTTTTAGAGCTAATCCTCACGTCCACGTTTTTATTTCAAAATCTTTTTGGCCCTATTATGTAAATTTTGATAAGCGGGTACTGGGGCGTGCAGTAGCCGGACATGAGGCAAGACATCATGGCTACTCCACGCCCCAGTAGCCTCATTACCCCTCCTAACCTGACATAATCGGTGCGCAGCTCCTCATAGCTTGTCTTATGGGAAGGTTTGGGGCACGGGACAGGTGAGTCTGCTATGCTCAACTAATACCAACAACAATTCCCACTGCCACCAATGTATCCTTTAGGCACAGTAATTATAAATTCAACCTAGCTATGCTCACCAACTTATACTATCAACAATTATACTGCTGGCAATGTATTTTATATGATTAGACATACACTCACCGGCCACTTTATTAGGTACACCTGTCCAACTGCTCGTTAATAGAGATGAGCGAACATACTCGTCCGAGCTTGATGCTCGTTCGAGCATTAGCGTACTCGAAACTGCTCATTGCTCGGACGAATACTTACCATCACTTCCCATGATGCTTTGCGTTCTCACACAAAGTAATTCCAGTGAGAAGTAACTGAGAAATAACTGATGTATTTCAGCAAATCTAGTGAGATTCTTACAAGTAAATCCAGAATAGTGTGGATATTTTGGATCTGTACAGTGAAACTAGACGGAAACATGGCGGAACAATGAGCATGGAATAAGTAGTTAAATCCAACATTGTCATAGTTACATGAAGTGTAGTTTCTGGTTTGTGAGCACAAAGGATTAACCACTTAATGCTGCTGCTGCTTTGTAGATAGTGTCTAAAGTGCAGAAGGTGGGAGAAAGAGGCTACAGAGGAGTATTCGAAACAGCTTGCGTGTGATGGAATAGTAAGTTCACAGCATGTGAAATCTGCTGCAGACATGTAGATGTCAGCTCTCTTCAACAAAGTTCTACAACCACATTCTCTTGTGGATACACAGAGGATTTCACTGTTTCTATTGATAGAGGAGAAATTTGTGGCAGATCAAAGGAGCAAATGTGCATGAAATGCAACCATGCATGTTTTTTTCCATACAATAGCTATCCCCAAAGCGTATGATAGCTTTCACATATCAGCTACTGTACAATGAACAATGCTACAGAAGAAGCAAAATTTTCCTAATTCCATCCTGCACATTTAGGTTCCAGGTCACCTGTGACTCAACTGATGCAACATAATTTATGTCAGAAAATGGAGTAAATTATAGCCCAAATCTACATCGGGGAGCACTATTGTTCATCAATCTACCTCAAAGTGTTTATAAATCTTTTTCTGTAATAAATTCAGGCACGATTACTACAGAATAAGTTTATAAGTGCATTCACACAACCAGTGTAAAAGACTTGGAGTGAAATATAATTCCCATTGCATTTACAGGTAGCCTTATAAAGCATATCACAAATTACAACACTGAAGGAAATTCTATCAGTTTCTAATAATCTTTAAAACATCAATCTTTCCTGTTCACAAAGCATCAATTATTATCCTTATGTGTAATTATAAAGATAAATAAAATGAGTAGCAAGGTGAGGTTTATTATAGCAAGACTGATAGATTTCAATCATATTATTATTCATGCTCACATTAACATAGGGAACCTGTCATCACAAAAGGCATTCAGAGCTGCCGCGATTCACTTAGATCCAATTTCCTGCATGTGTCGCTTCCCTGTGTCCACCGGAGTTCACCATCTTCTTCCAGGTGCATGTAAGTGCTGGACTTGCGACACAATTCCGCGCTTTGTCCAAATCAGTCGGGTTTCCGACGGCAACACCCCCGCTTTGTGTCGCATGAAAGCCAGCGCCGATACACCACAATCCGATCGCGTGCGTCAATAACCCGAGGCAATTCAGGGCAAATTGGAAAAATTCGGGAAACCCGACGGCAGCGCGTTCCGACGGACCCTTAGTAAATGTGCCCCACTGTGTCACACACTCCTGAAAGTGGAGACAACATTTTGACCACTTTGGAGTTTGCATCTCTGTTGAGAAATAGCAGTTTTTACTTTTTATTGTTCAGTTGTGCATTATATCTGAAAAAAAACTAAACTAAAACTATTGGGGAGTCAAAATGCTTACTGTGCCCTTTGATAAATTCCTTGAGTGATGCAGTCCCTAAAACAGTCATTTTCTTAGGATTTTATTACACTAGCAAAAGGTGTAAACGGTGCAAAAGGAATGAAAATCTTGGGTACTATGATGCATTTGCAAAGTCCCTGAGAAGTCCCTAAGATACAAGTCCCTGTGAAAACTCCAAGAGTGACCCATAGTTTGCACATAGTTCTTCCATTCATTGATTTTTTCAGAAATGAAGAGGCACTATGAAAAGAGAGTGTTTACTGAGTACATCTGGTGCATCTAATCCTGTATTGTTTTGCCATGAGGAGAGTGAGGGTGGTTATCGGGGAAGTCTAGGGGATCATTCTAGGGGGGAATTCTATGGGGGCGTGAACATGAGAAAAGAAATGTAAAAAATCAATTGATGTTTTTTCTTCTCCTTCCCATTAAAAGTTAATAAATTTTCATCAATAGGGCATAGCTCCCCCAAAACACCAAAATTACTTAAAAATTCATCTCATCCCGCAAAAAAGTCCTCACATATGGATGTTAAAGGAAGAACAAATATTTTATAGCTCATAAAACTGCGCTATTAAATAAATTAAAAACCACTAAATACTGTAGGGAAAGTCTGTCTTCTACATGGTGCTCCTTTTGCTCCCCACAGTGCACCCATACAACAAGTAATGTCCATGGGCCACATTTATCAAAAGTAGTGCAAACTGCACTAGGTGCAGTTTGCCTGTTAAGTGTGCAGAGTGCACCTTTAACATAGAGCGTGCAACGACCCTTTGTACTGGGCATAGTACAACCATGACACAATAGTAGCGCAAACTAAGATTTGCACGTTTGCACGTTCTTTTCAGTGCAAAGTCGGACAAAACAGGTGCAAACACTTCAATAAATGTGGCTTCATATGTCGGGTGTCTAAGTACGCTGGAAAATTTGCATAACAAATTTTAAGATGGCTTTTCTCGTTTGCAAATGTGTTTATTAAGGGATACATGAATTGTATTACTAAATGAAATGTATTACTGACAAAATTAGACCTTTCTAAATTTCACCACCATTTTGTTTAGTGGCTATGAAGCTCTCAAAGGGTTAACAAGCTTTGTAAAAGCTGTTTTTAATAGGTTGAGGGCTTTAGGAAATGGCGTGATTCATCGGGATTCTATTATTTATTTCAAGTCTCATTAAAAACAAAAAATGTAAATTTTCTTGAAAAACAGGAAAATAGCTGCTCAATTTGTTAGCCATGTGACTTTGCAATGAAATATAAAGACATTTTAAAAATGATGAAAACATAAACCAATGTTATGGGAAATTTTAGTAACTAATTTGGGTGGTCAAACTATGTATCTGAAATGGATATGATTTAGAATATTGATAATGGTGCATTTTTGCCAAATTTTAAATGCATTTTCAATAATTAACTGCAAGACACCAGAGCCGAAACACGTAGCTGCATCTTCTAATAAAAGCATCTTCGGATCAACCATGTCTCACGAGTGATAACGGCGCCGGCCAACCACCCGTTTCAGGTCCTCTTGTATGCTGCTTTCACGACACCGCACCCTTGGTCCTCGGATGTACGTGAACACCTTCAACTGGCTGCCAGACTCGTAACCATCAGACAAGCGCAAATATCATATATCCCAGATGAGAGTCTTGCTACTACCACCTGTCAACAAGACCCTTGTGTCATCCTCAACAATATCACACGAGGTGTGCGCTTCTTCTATCTTTTTTTGCTGTTCTATCTCTCCGGGGGGGTTCGAGCTGCCACTCCACCCCCCTTCACAGCACTGCACAGAGTTTGCCAACTCAGTCCCTGTCCCCAATGGGGTTCACAATCTAATCCACCTACCAGTATGTTTTGGAGTGTGGGAGGAAACCAGAAGACCCGGAGGAAACCCACGCAAACACTTTTTATAATGTTTTAAGTAGAGTTAGAGGTGCAAAATGCAAACAATTTGGCTGTGTTTTACATTTTTTTTATGTCGTTAATAGAGATGAGCGAACATACTCGTCCGAGCTTGATGCTCGTTCGAGCATTAGCGTACTCGAAACTGCTCGTTGCTCGGACGAATACTTCGCCCGCTCGAGAAAATGGCAGCTCCCGCCGTTTTGCTTTTTGGCGGCCAGAAACAGAGCCAATCACAAGCCAGGAGACTCTGCACTCCACCCAGCATGACGTGGTACCCTTACACGTCGATAGCAGTGGCCAGATCAGGTGACCCTGGGATAGACTAGCCGCTGCCCGCGCTGCTCGGATCATTCTGTGTCTGGATGCCGCTAGGGAGAGAGCTGCTGCTGGTCAGGGAAAGCGTTAGGGTGTTCTATTAGAATAGTGTTAGGCAGGAGTGATTCAACAAGAACCCAACAGCCCTTCTTAGGGCTACAATAACGTTATACTTTTTTTTTTTTGTTTGCTTGTGGCTGGGCTTGCTGGCACTAGTAGTGCAGCTAGTACCATATTGTGAGGAATTTGCAGGGGGACTTGCTACCGTTGTGTTTAGCTCTTAGTGACACACATATCCACCTCAAACACCAAAGTGGGAAAATTTATTAGGGGTTTGATTTCAATTAGGCACAGTCTGCCAGTTTCTTTTTATTTTACGTTTATTTTTTCATAACTCAGCGTCATCTCATCAGTGTGCTTTCATACTTGGCTAGAAAATAGCCAAAGGAGAATCCAAACGGCTTACTTACGCCTACAATAGCGTTATATATATTTTATTTCTGGTTGATCTGCTGGTGGCTGTCCTTGCTGCAGTGCATATACTAGCCAATTGTGAGGAATTTGGAGTGAGACTTGCGACCGCTGTGTTTAGCGCTTAGTGACGCACATATCCATCGCAAAGACCGAAGTGGGATAATTTATTAGGGGTTGGATTTCAATTAGGCACAGTCTGGCAGTTTCTTTTTATTTTACGTTTATTTTTTCATAACCAGTTAAAACTATGTTAGTTTTAACTGCAGCACCTTTAATCTACTACTAGTTCACTGCCTCCATAATAATAATAATAATAATCTTTATTTATATAGCGCCATCATATTCCGTAGCGCTTTACAAATCATAGGAAACAAATACAAATGTAATGTAACATTCTTCTTAGGGAATAGAACAAAATATAATAAATGGAATTGCTGTCGCTTGAACCACTCAGCCGTCATCTTATATACCAGGTCCAGGGTGAATGGGACTGCAGAGAAGTCTGGTGCCTGTTGGTTGCTGGATAACAGATGGGAGGACGACACAGGACGGGTTAGTAGAAGAGTTAAAACTTCATGCAGTTAATGAGTGTTATAGGCTTGCCTAAAGAAATGGGTTTTAAGAGCACGTTTGAAACTTTGGAGGTTAGGTATTAGTCTGATAGTCCAGGGCAGAGCATTCCATAGAATTGGTGCAGCTCTAGAGAAGTCTTGGAGACGCGAGTGGGAGGTCCGCACTAGGGTAGAGGTTAATCTAAGATCACTGGCGGATCTAAGAGCACGGGTTGGGCGATAGACTGAGATAAGAGAGGAGAGGTAGGGGGGTGCAGCATTATACAGAGCTTTATGGATGAGGGTTATTATTATTTTAAACTATTCGAAAGGAGACTGGCAGCAAGTGCAGCGACTGGCATGAACTGTAAGCATACATGGTCCCCTTATCAACTTTGCTCAATTGTACCAAGCGTGGCCCAAGAGTTCCGAATAAAATTTCCCCACACATGACAAACCCCCACACCACCACTGACCGTTGATACATAGTTCGTGCATGGGGATCCATGCTTTCATGTTGTTGACGCCTAATTTCTGACCCTACTCCATCTGAATGTCCCAGCAGCAGAATCGAGAATCATCAGACCATGCAACGTTTTTCCAATCTTCTAACTGTCCAATTTCGATGAGCTTTTGCAAATGTAGCAAAGTTTCCGGTTCTTAGCTGAAAGGAGTGGCCCCGGTTGGTTCTTCGGCTGCTGTACCCATCTGCCTCAAAGTTCGCCATACTGTGCGTTCAGAGATCTCTCTGCCTACCTTGGTTGACGGGGCGTCTTTAGTCACGTTCCTTTCTATCAAGTCTCGACCAGTCTGCCATTCCTCCTCTGACCTCTTCATCAACAAGCATTATCCGCCCCAGAACGGCCCGCTCACTTGATGTTTTTTTTTTTTTTCGGACCATCTCTGTAACCCTAGAGATGGTTTTGCGTCAAATCCGCAGTAGATCAGCAGTTTTCTGAAATACCAGATCACAGCCCTTCTGGCCACCAAACCAACCATGCCACGTTCAAAGGCACTCAAATCACCTTTCTTCCCATACTGCAGGCTCGTTTTGAACTGCATGAGATGTCCTTGAACCATGTCTACATTGCTAAATGCCTGATCGTTCCGCATGTTGATTGGCTGATTAGAAATTACGACATTGGCAGGTGTACCTAATTAATGGCCGGTGACGTTGTATGTCGACAACATTCCTCTGCTAAGGTGAGCAAAATTTATAATAACAACAATTACACATTAGTTATATTTTAAGACCCTTTGAATATATATTATGCTCATTTACCCCTGAATAACCCCTTTCAACATTTTTTACCCTACCATTATAAGTCCTAATGGCATGGCCTACGGGGTTTAAGGAACTGGAGCACTAGTAGTTTTTGTGTTCTTTTCTTATATGCTTAAAAGAACTTCTTGGCATTTACCACATTGCCCACTATCTCAATACGTGAGATATTGATATATCGTTCACTACAGGAGCCCCCACTATCATTATACTCATTTCAGAGAAAGTATACTGATGGCATAAGAACGCTACAGAGCATGATTATCCATCACATTAGACCATAAAGCTATTAAATGCATCTATAGTCCATATATGATCTGCTTTAGCCCCAGGAATACAACTTTTCCTTCACGTATAAATGGAAATGTAAAAATCAGCAGCAAAATACTCAGATTAGGCAGGTGCTGCAGTCTACAAACGAAAAGGCTTTTACTGTTTCACGTATGTCCTTACATCTGTTTCAGGTCTGGAAATATATTTTTCCTGGATCAGCTAGACAAAAAAAAATAGACAATGCGCTCGCTCGACGTGCAGATTACTCCCAATCAATCAATAGATTAGATGGGTGTGACATGACCATTCACCTTCTTATTTGTGTCAAACGGCACAACACAGCTTCACCACAGCTTTATAGATTTTGGTCTGCTGCTTCGACTGGTAGTCACATCGGTTATAACTACCCGACATAGAGTCCAAGAAGAGGTGGTCCGCGTTAGCGAGGGTGCCCCTAGTTGAATCTCCCCATACATCCTCAAGCAGGTGCCTGTTCTATGACAAAGTGGGGGCCCTGGGCCAGAACTTGAGTTGGCCCCAAAATAAAAACTATAGGCCGCAGCACGTTGGCTCAGAGGTTGCACACAAAGCCTGAGCACTGGTCACATTTCAGCCAGACTATGGGGCACATTAACTACCTGTCCGAGTTGGGATCCCTGATCCGGATTGTCTGACAATGTTGCACTGTCCGACGGCGATCATCCAGGTAGATTGTGCGCCCGATATCCTGCATGTGTCACTCCCTGCTCAGGTCTGCCGGAGTTCACCATCTTCTTCCCAGTATATGTAAGTGCATGTCTTGCGACACAATTTAAAAGTTAAATCTCACGCTTAGTCCGAACCAGACGGATCGTCCGCTGACCCCACTCCCCATCCCCGATTTGTGTCGCATGAAAGCCGGCAATGATGCGACAAAATCCAATCGCATGCGACACCAACATGCGATTTTAAATGCAGCGGAAATCAACAGAATTCCTGACGAGAGTGTGGTCCCCGGACCCTTAGTAAATGAGCCTCTATATCTCTGGCTCTGTGATACTTAGATTCTTACGTCTGTTTTCCTATGAAAGAAGAGAGTCTCCTCTTTTATATGAATCTAAATCTGTGATTCTAAGTGTCAGGAAAACTGAGATATTGGGGCACATTTACTTACCCGGTCCAGTCGCGATCCTGCGGCACGGTCTATGTTGAGGATTCGGGTTCTGCCGGGATTCACTAAGGTCTGTGCGCCCGATGTCCACCAGGTGTCGCTGCTGCAACGAGGTCCGCCGGAGTTTACCTTCTTCTCCCCGGTTCATGTAAGTGCTGATCTTGCAACACAAATTATTTTTTAAATTCCGCGGTTTTTCCGAATCTGTCAGGTTGTCTGACGGCCATGCCCCTCAATTTCTGGCGCTTGAAAGTCGGTGCCGATGCGCCAAAATTTGATCGCGTGCGCAAAAATCCCGGGGCAATTCAGGGAAAATCGGAAATCGGGAAAAGGGAAACCCGACGAAAATGTGCGATTCGGGCCCTTAGTAAATGAGCCCCATTAACTGTTAAAATGCCAAGTGATTTTTATATATAAAAATGGCTCCTGAAATTCTCACTTTAAACCTGAATATCTCTGGATCCATGGGACCTAGAAAAACTATTTTAGATTCATTTGAAAGAAGAGATTCTCATCTTTGCCTACTTTGCCAACCAATAGCGCCGGCCCTGCCTCAAGGAATGGGCGTGATACCACGTTTTAATAAACACTGTTTTATTTTGTTTTAAAGCAGATAAAATCAGTCTAATGTACTAAAAGCATTTAAAAGTATTTAAAGCAAAACGTGTTTCGATTCATGAACGTATTTTTCCTCAGTTGCAATATACTCTTAACCCCTTAAGGACGCAGCCATTTTGTAGCTTAAGGCTCAGCCCGATTTTTTGGATTCTGACCTGCGTCGCTTTATATGGTTATAACTTTTGAACACTGTTACTTATCAAAACGATTCTGAGATTGTTTTTTCCCCACATGTTGTACTTCATTTTAGTGGTAAATTTTGGCTGATAAGTTTTGCGTTTACTTACAAAAAAAAAGCAAATATGATAAATTTTTTGAAAAATTTGCCATTTTCGAAATTCAAAATCATTGCGTTTTCAGGCAGATAGATTTACCACCTAAATAAGTTGCTGAATAACATTTCCCATTTGTCTACTTTAACCATTCATATTTTCTGAAATGGTTTGGATAATTTATTTTGATGACGAGACGCGGCTTAACAAAAAGAATATATCGCTTTTTCCTGTTTCAGAATTGACTCTTTTGGGGTAAATCAGTTTTTGAATGCAATTTTACATTTTAGGCACACAACCCCCTATATAACCACCCATTTTTCAATCGTGCACCCCTCAAGCTATCAAAACCCGCTTTTACGAGTTTGTTTAACCCCTCTGAGATCTTCAGATATTGAATCACAATGGAGGTGAAATTTAAATTGTGGTCAAATTGTTCCCCCTTATTACGTTCATTAGCCCTAAAATGTACACATTTCCAAAAGATAAAAAGAGAAAACCCACCATACAATTTGTTCTGCAATTTCTCCTGAGTACAAAGACCCCCCACATTTGGCCGTGTCTTGTTTATGGGGGCACACCGACGACGCATAAGGAAGGAGACCCTGCAGCTGCCAGGATTTTAGTTTCCCTCATTGCCCTTTTGATGCTATACAAAATTTTTGCTTTTCGTTAGTTGGGCCATGTGATGTCCATTTTTTTTGCGTCGATAGATGCTTGTTTTCCATTGTTACCAATTTTGGGATTTAGTATCACCTATTGTTTGAAAATTTAGGAACTTTTTTTTTGAGGGCAGGAGTAGAAAAGTCATCCATTCTGTACTGGGATTTTTTACTTTGTTTTTTTTGTTGTTTCACCGTATACTAATACTCATTTTCTTCATTCTATGGGTCGATACGATGACGGGGATACCAGACATGAATCATATTTTCTTACTTGTTTTACTACATTTGTCAAAAAACCAAAAAACCCCCCCTAATGTGGGAAAAAATCTTCATTTATTTATTGCCGTCTTCCAAGTGGCACTACATTTTACTTTTTTGGCTACGGAGCTGGTTTGGCTTATTTTGTTGCGGGACATGTTGTACTTTGCACCATATCATTCGGAGTACACATGTGTTTTTTTGATCACATTTTATAGCATTTTTTTTGGGTTGAAGTAGCAAAAACTCATGAATTTTAAGTTTAGCAATTTAGCTTTTTTTTACGGCGTTTATCGTGGGGTTCAATTAATGATTTATTGTTTCTACGACGGGTTGTTACGGACGCGTGATACTATATTGTTGGGTTTTTTGTATGATTTGAGACTTTTTTTGGGTTATTGTCTCTTTATATGTTTGGGGCTTATTGGGGCATTTTTTATTGATTTACTTACTTTTATTTTTTATGAATACTTTTTTTTTAAACTTTTTTCACTTTTTCCACCATGGGAATGACCAAGCAACATCTGATTGCTGTTCATGATAAATACCTGCAATAATCATTATTGCAGAGTAATTTCAGTGTCAGCCCTATGCACGCATAGCTGGCACAATGCACAGAGATGACGTCAAGACCATCTTACTGGCATCCGGCAGGCTGTGCTGGGAGCCCAGATCGACCCAGCACTTCCATAGCAAGCAGCATCGGTGCCCCCGAAAAGCGGTTCTGGGGGGGCCGATCGTTAGGGGAAAGACACCCCAGACGACAGGTTATGAATGCCGCGTCCGTGCTGACGCGCGGCATTAACGGGTTCCAAACCCCGCTATCGGAGCCGACTCCGATCGCGTGTGTGTACACTGGGGTCCGCTATAGTTCAGAACAATAGGACAAACGCCGGCCCCACTCCCTGTTTCCCCTGCCGGTTCTGCTCTGATCCGAGCCGACCGGCATAAGTTCCGTTGGCGATATCCCGCCACTGAGCGCTGAAGCACTCGCGTCTCCGTGGCGGATATATCCGCCACGGAGCGTGAAGGGGTTAAGGAGACCGGGTCTGTATTTAAAAACACAAAGAAGCACAAAAAGATTATGACTAGGGATTACTGAACTATAGATATGTGATCCCTAATTTTTTTTTTATAAAATCTCCAAAAATATAAAACACTTGGTGACTACGATAGAAAGAAATCTACATTAGTACTACCAAAAAGGACTTAAAAAGGACCTACAAGTACGGAAGCTTGCATGGACCAGACTTCCAAACCAATTCACAAAGACAAAAGTGTTTTTATTATATTGAATAATTTTGCAAAATTGGCATCTTTTTTTGTAGCATTTGGAAATTAAGGTTTTTAAATTGCTGTTATTTGAGTTCTCCCTAAATTTATGTTGTTTTGGAATACTCGGTGCCATTCTCTGTTTCAGTGTCTTTGCTGTTCTATATGTGAACTGTGGAGTTATCAGTATGTTTTTTTCTAGATAGGGATCTTTTTTCAAAATGTGCCAGTGCTTTTTTAGGACTGTTTGTTCTCCTTGTGATTGTTTGTGTATGTAGTAATGAATCTTATGCTGCTGTTTTTCTCTTTGCTCTGCTTACTGCTTTTCTTTGTTGTCAGTAGGCAGTGTTGTTTTGTATATCGTTCTGCCCTTATATTTGCATTTATCACAATCTGGATATCCTTTAGTCAAAAAGCGCTCTTCTATTATTTTTGCTTATTCACTATAGGGTCCAATATCTGTGAAATTTTTCCTGATTCTCAAGAATTGGCTATATGGAATGTTTCTCAGCCAGTTTTCATGGTGGTTGCTTGAAAAATTCAGGTAGCTACTTATGTCTACTGACTTAAAATAGGTTTCAGTAATAATACTATTATTTCTGTGGCTAATAGCCAAATCAAGAAATTACATTTTCTCTTCTTGTACATTCAACGTGAACCTGATACCCCATTCATTATTGTTTATCCTATTGAAAATTTTTTGTGATGTTTGGTCCCCTCCCCTCCCTCCCTATCTATCTATCTATCTATCTATCTATCTATCTATCTATCTATCTATCTATCTATCTATCTATCTATCTATCTATCTATCATATATATGATCTCCTCCTCATTTTGGGGGGACCAAACAAAGGGATCACATATCTATATTTACAGATCACTGAGAGAGATTATATGGTAATATGTATCAATGATTCGGTAAACCCTAGTCATTATTCTTTTGCGCTTCTTTGTGTTTTTAAATACATTACCGGTCTTTTTGAGAGTATATTGCAACTGAGGAAGAATTCATTCTGTATCCGAAATGCATTGTGCTTTAAATACTTTTAAATGTTTTTAGTACATTAGACTGATTTTATCAGCTTTTAAACACAATAACACAGTTGTCAATGCTTGGGGTCAGTGAACCCCCTGGGCCACCGCGGATGATGACACAAGCCAACACCTGGGACCGGAATCTAAGAGGCACCCGGTCTTCACCAGAGCCCACAGCAAACCAGGTTGGTCTTGCTGTGGCGTGGTACCACCAGGTTGTTTCTCGTGTTCGGGGATAGGCAATAGGTCAATGCAGATGCAGAGGTTCAAGGTCAGAGACGAAGCAAGAGGTCAGGGCAGGCAGCGTAGTCAGGAATGGAATCAGGGTCACAACCGGAAATCACAATAACAGCGCAGGGCATCAAACAAGGCTTTCTCTAAGGCACAAGGCATGGGTGTGCAGGGAGAGGCAGGTTTTAATAGATTTCTTGGAAATGGCCAGCGCCAATTAATGGTACGCTGGCCCTTTAAATTTCCTGAAGCCAGTGCGCGCATTAGGAGATGGGGACACGCACGCACAGACTGCGGACAGGAATCAGAGGTGTGCAGAGCGGACGTCGCGCCAGCAAACATGGTGGGGCACGAGTGAGCCCGTGACCCGCTATATGGGTCATGGGAGCATCCGTGACCCCCCATGACAGTACCCCCCCCCCCTTCAGCCTCCCCCTATTTTTCGGCTGGAGAAATCTCTGCAGATGGTCCAGCATATTGTCCTCGGGCCCCCATGATCTCTCCTCAGGCCTGAACCCCTTACAGTCAACAAGGAAGAACCCCTTACCTCTCACTGTCTTCATATCCAGGACCTCCTTTACCTCAAAAACATTGGTGGAATCAGCCTCAGGAGCAGGAGGAGGCACTTGCCGAGAGAAGCGGTTCAGGATTACTGGCTTCAAGAGAGAGACGTGGAAGGAGTTTGGAATGCGCATGGAGTTAGGAAGGCAAAGCTTATATGCCACTGAATTTATGCGCTTAATCACCACAAAGAGACCAAGAAAGCGTGGACCGAGTTTGTAACTAGGAGTCATCAGCTGGGCGTATTTAGAAGAAAACTACACTTTGTCACCCGGAAAGAAGACGCTACGCTTCTTATCGGCCTGGTTCTTGGTGTGGGCAGTGGCCCGGAGGAGAGATTGGCAAGTCTGTTTCCAAATAGATTTGAGGTCCTGTACCAGCTGCTCCACCACAGGAACATCCAAGGGAATGGACAGAGGAAGAGGAGGATGAGCAATTTGTCTGTATACGACTTGAGCCAAGGGAATTATAGGAGAACAAAAGACTGGACCAGTCATCTTGATGGGCAGAGACAAAATGGTGGAGATAACAGCCCAAAGTTTGGTACACCTTTTCTACTTGAACATTCGACTGAGGGTGATAGGCAGAAGAAAAGTCCAGAGTCACTTTCAACTGATAGCACAAGGAATGACAAAACTTGGACACAAATTGAGCCCCGCGATCAGATACGATGTGTTGTGGAAGCCCATGACGCCATAAGAACTGGTCAGTCACCACCTAGATGACCAGATTGCCAGAGGAAGGTGGAAGGCCCGTGACAAAGTCCATAGCCATGTACGACCACAAGCAACTGGGTATCGGTAACGGAAGCAAGAGGCCAGCCGGTTTCCGGGGGGAAGGCTTATTCCGGGCACAGGAAGTCCAGGATCCCACAAAATCCCGAACATCGTTGACCAGGTCAGGCCACCAGTAATAGTGGGAAATGACAGACAGGGAGCGTCGCACCCCTGGGTGCCCAGACAGACACGAAGAATGTCCCCAAGACTAAATCCTCTTCCGTAGTGCAGGTTGGACATACATCTTGCCGGGGGGAAGCTGCCGAAGATCCACTGGAGCTGCAACAACAAGTTGTTCTGGAGAGATGATGTGCCGAGGAAACGGCTGTTCTCAAATGACATCCATAGGACATTCTTTTCCATAGAATGGAAATGGATTAGCAGGTTGAAGCGGGAAAGAATACTGACCAACGGGCTTGCTTGCGATTAAGGCGCTGAGCCGTCTGGAGATACTGGAGGTTCTTGTGGTCCGTGTACACGTAAACCATATGAAGAGCTCCCTCCAGTAGATATCACGATTCCTCCAGGGCAAGTTTGATGGCCAACAGTTCTCTATCTCCAACAGAGTCATTTCTCTTTGCGGAGGAAAAAGTCCTGGAAAAGGACCAGCACGTGAGAGTTCGGCCCTTAGGCCCTTTCTGGGTGAGCACAGAGGGTGCATCCACCTAAAGATGGAAGGTTTTCTCTGTGTTAGGCTTAGTGAGAACAGGAGCCAGGGCAAAGGCTGACTTTAACTTTGAGAAGGCCTCTTCAGCCACCGACGGCCAGAGGCGGGGATTGGCATCCTTCTTGGTGAGCGCCACAAAGGGAGACACCATGGGAGATACTGCAGATCCCCTAAAATGTCATTAACAAACTTCTGGAGCATTACAGAGTCCAAATCGCATCACTAGGTACTCAAAATGTCCATCTCAAGTGTTAAATTCTGTCTTCCATTCTTCTCTCTTGCAGATCTGGATGAGGTTATAGGCCCCACGAAGGTCCAATTTGGAGAAGACCTTGGAACCCCACAGACAGTCAAAGAACTCTATAATCAATGGCAGGGGGTAGTGGTTCTTAACCGTGACCTTGTTAAGCCCACAATAGTCTATGCAGGGACGCAGGGTACCGTCCTTCTTGGTTACAAAAAAGTAGTCTGCACCAGCCAGATAGGAGGACTTGCGTATAAACCCTCTCTGGAGGTTCTCTTTAATATATTTCAACACGGGCTCGGGAGCGGAGAGAGGGTACACACGACCGCGGGGAGGAGAGGTACCCGGCAACAGCTCTATAGGGTAGCCATAGGGACGATGTGGCGGCAATGTCTCTGCCTGCTTGGCTTGGGAATCACGGAGAAGGCCAAGACGGGTACTGGTAGAGATGCCACCATGCAGCGGGATTGACACTCTGGGCTCCAATGAAGAATTTCCTCCGTCATCCAGTTGAGCACAGGTGCATAAAGCTGAAGCCTTCGGAAGACCCAGCAGGAGAGATGAGGTAGAGCATGGCAGCACGTAGAAGGACAGTCTCTCTTTATGCAAAACATTGACCTGCTGGGAAATTGGCTCGGTGCAGTACCGGACCAGATCGGAGAGCATTTTTCCACTGACCAGAGGCTTCTCAAGAAGGACCACAGGCATGTGATGCCGGGAGACCAAAGCGGCATCCACGAATTTTCCCGCGTGGAGAAGCTTTGCTTACACCTAGGGACGTTTCTCCCAAAAACCCTAGTAGCCGCCAGGCGAGGTAGATGATGTATATATACTTGGGGTTGATTGTGACGTAACTCCTCCTCCTTAAACATCAATCTGAGTAGCCAGTGCAATGAGACCATTCAGAGTACATGGCAGGTCACGTGCAGCCAAAGCGTCTTTGACTTGAGCTAGACGCGTCTAGACGTGGCAATCAGCCAAGGCCATGACCGGATTGTCTCTGTCCCAAAAAGGGGTAGCCCAGGCCAGGGCCTTCCCTGGTCTGCTGGACCAAAACAGTTGTAAGATCAGCCAGTTTTGAAAGTGGCACCTTGGCGGGGTCCATGGCCGGATCTTACTGTCACTGTTCTGGGTCAAAGAATGCTCTGGTCCACCACAGATGATGAAACTAGCCGACACCTGGGACCAGAATCTAAGTGACACCCGGTCTATACCAGAGCCTTTCGCAAAGCAGGTTGGTCTTGCTGCGGAGTGGTTCCACCAGGTCCTTCCACAGGCGTAACTTCTCCTCGTTGGCAGCCAAAGGTACAAGTCGACAATAGGTCGATGCAGGCGACAGAGGTTCAAGGTCAAAGAAGAAGCAAGAGGTGAGGGCAGGCAGCGGAGGAGCGTGGTTATGAGCGGAACCTGGGTCACAACGGGAAATCACAAATACAGTGCGCTGGCCCTTTAAATTTCCTAAAGCCTAGGAGACAGGGGGGCGCACGCGCACAGAGCGCGGCTGGGAATTATGAGCGGGGAGAGGTGAGCAGTGCCTGTGCCGCGCCAGTGAACACGGAGGGGCACGGGTGAGTCTGCGTGAGTACCCGTGACCCCCATGACAACAGTGTTTATGAAAATGTGGTATCGTGCCCATTCCTTGTGGATGTACGGGAGATTCAACTGGGACACCTCCCCGGACGACCACCTATTGTGTATTCTTGGATCTAAGCTATCTTTTAAAGAAAAGAGCTATATACTGTGGGTGCGGATAGTATTCAGACCCTTTAAAATTTGTAAGCCAATTGGTAAGATCAAAAAAGTTCTTTCACATGTTGTAAAGCACCTAATCTTGACAGAAACATAAAATAAATGTCATATTTTTGCTTATTTATTTAACAAACTGAAACTAAGAAACACTGAAATATCACATGGTCATAAGTATTCAAACCCTTTGCTGTGACATTCATATTTAAGTTACATGCTGTCCATTTGCTTAAGAGGGTTCTACTCCTTCATTGGAGTCCGGCTGTGTTTAATTAAACTAATTGGACTTGATTAGTCTTGATAGACTTGATAGAACACCCCTGTCTATATAAGATCTTACAGCTCACAATGCATGTAAGATCACATGAGAATTATGGGGTCTAAGAAACTGCCCAAGGAACTAAGAGACATAATTGTGGCAATCTGGCCAAGGTTACAAAAGAATTTCTGCAGCACTCAAATTTCCTAAGAGCACAGTGGCCTTCATAATCCTTAAATGGAAGAAGTTTGGAAGAACACAACTCCTTGACCTGGTCATCCAGACTAACTAAGCAATCATGGGAGGAGAACCTTGGTGAGAGAGGTAAAGAACCACCCTAAGATCCGTTTGACTGAGCACCAGTCAGGGCTTTATGTCAGATTGTGCAGACGGAAGCTTCTCCTCAGTACAAGACATATGAAAGCCTGCATACATCTTGCAAAATAACACTTGAAGGACTCCAGACTATGAGAAATAAAATTCTGTCGTCTGATGAGACACATATTGAACTATATTGAACTCTAAGAGGTGTGTGAGGAGAAAACCAGGCACTGCTTATCAGTCTATGGGTATATTTTTCAGCTGCTGGATGACTTGTTGCAATTGAAGGAAAAATTATTGCGGCCAAGTACAGCGATATCCAGGACGAAACTTGTACTAGCTCAAAAAGGCGCTTCTATTCAATGCTGAGCAAAGGGTCTGAATACTTATGACCATGTGATATTTCAGTTTTGTTTGATTAGTAAATCAGCAAAAATATCTACAATTCTGCTTTTGTCTGTCAAAATGGGGTGCAGAGAATACATTAGTGATCTTACCAATTGGCTGCAATGAAACAAAGAGTGACAAATGTAAAGGGGTCTAAATACTTTTCATACCCATCTATATTAAAAACGGTATAAACAGTATAACAGCTTTCACAGTTCGTGGTATCGCGGGTCGCGGGCTCACCCGTGCTCCCCCGGGCTCGCAGGCTTGGTGCCGCCGCAGCTCACCTCTCCCCATTCCGGAATCACTGCCAAGCTCCGTCTGCGCGCGTCCGCGCCTCCTAGGGCGCACGCACGGCACCTTCAGGAAATTCAAAGGGCCAGTGCACCGCTAATTGGTGCACTGGCTAATCACTTCCCCTTTAAAAACCCTGCCCCTTCCTTACACTCTTGCCAGATCTTTGTGACTCACAGCCTGAGAGAAAGCTATTCTGCGATTTGCCTGCAATTCCTGTGTCTCCTGCATTCCTGTGTCTCCTGCGTTCCTGAGTCCCTCCGTGTTCCAGTGTTACCTGAGCTCCTCCGTGTTCCCGTGTACCTGTATTCCTCCGTGCTGCTGTCCTGTGTGCTGTGTTCCCGTACCCTTCTGCTTGGACCTCCTGTTGCTGACCCCGGACCGGACTCTGACGTTGCATCTCTGCCGCCTGCCCTGACCTTGTGCCTGGACTTTGACCACAAGACCGTCTCTGTACTACAACCTTGGCCGCCACTGCAGACAAGTCACGCCTGAGGAAAGACCTGGTGGTACCACGCCGCAGCTTGTCTAACCCGCCTTGCGGTGGGCTCTGGTGAGAACCGGGTACCACTTAGACTCCGGTCCCAGGTAGTGGCTTGTGTCATCGTCTGCAGTGGTCCAGAGGATCCTGCAAGCCTAACAACAGTGTCAGGATCAGTGATAGTGGATCCTCTTTACAACCGCAGACGATGACATAAGCCAACACCTTGGTCCCGGGTTTCACCAGAGCCTGCTGCAAAGCAGCTTGGACTTGTTGCGGCGTGGTACCACCAGGTCCTTACACAGGGGTCCGGGGTGGCGGCCAAGGTGTAGTACAAAATCATCAGGCAAACTCATGGTCTGGGACAGCCAGGAGGTCGGGACAGGCAGCACAGGATCAGAGTCGGGAACGTAGCAAGGCAAGGTCAAGGCAAGCAGCAGAGGAGCGTAGTCAGGAACGGAACCAGAGTCACAACAGGAAAACACAATATCAGAATAGGACAAAGCTTTCTCTAAGGCACAAGGCACGAAGATCCGGCAGGGTGTTAAGGAAAAGGCAGATTTGTATAGAATTCTGGGAAATGGCCATCACCAATTAACGCCCATGAATCAATAGCTCTTGGGATATAGAACAACTTTGCCTATTATCTTTGTTACCTATATGCAGCACTTTCCTTGCTATGCTCAGATTATCTGAGTGCTGCAATGGCTGCTTCCTCTCCATCTGATAATCAGCCATGGATTCCATAGTATAAACAAACTCTACAAACTGGATGGTTTCACGGGAAGGGAGGGGCTGCTGCTCTCTGCTCACAGAGGAGGAGGAGGTCGAAGTCATGTGACAGAGCTCTCTCTGTTTATGTAGAAGAGCTGGAGGTTTTTAATACTGTGGATACAGATGTCTCCTGCACAGAATAGTGAGGTACAAGATCTCACTGTTCCCTATCAGTGCCTCCATCCCAAACTGTGATTTTACAGAACTTTCTCTGTCTCTCTCTACACCACATGCTTCTTCCCTTGTCACTTTGTGAACTGTGCAGATAAGCTATAAACCCTTAGTGCTCACACAGCACAGGCTACAGACTTCATGTAACTAGTTTACTTATGATTTCTACCACTTATTACATGTTCCATGCTCCTCCATGTGATGAAAGCTGCCAGGCTGTCACCATTTACATCCTGTATGTATACTTGTGGGAAAATAAATGGATTTAATGCTGACCTCAGCTTGAGGGCAGGGACTAATGTCTGTCAGTCTATGCCCTCAAGCTGAGGCCAGTTAGCTTGCCCACAGATCCCATGATGCCTTGTGTTCTCTCATTTCACCTCTGATGAGAAAGATTTTTGTCAAACACAGAACAGAAAATGCCATAAGTTTGGAAAGAAAAGAATGAGCAGCACTGTTCACATTGTTCTGTTTGTTTTAAAGGGGGGATCACATATAATAATTTGGTAAAATCATTATAACTTTATAGTTATGCAAATACAGACAACCTATTTAATGAAAATGTACAACAGTTGTCAGGTTCGCTAGGGAGATTGCTGGGACTTCTGGTTCTTCTGGTGGTACCAGCAGCGTTCTCTGAACCCCGGCGCGTATCCGCGCAAACTCCACCTCTCGTCCTGGGCAGCGGCTGCTAAGATCTCGCGCTGTCTAGGAGTGGCTGGGACTTTGAACCTCTGCTTGGTGCCTGGTTGCAGCTTCACTAGTCACCTGTGCCAGTGTTTGAAAATCCCTTTCTCCACTCGCTGCTACTAGGTTGTATTGCTCAGTATCTGTATTGTTGTTACCTCGGCTAGTTTTTGACTTTGACTCTTTGCTTACTGATTTTGCTATTGACGCACCCTCTCGTTGTGACTCCGGCTTGTTTACGATTCTTTTGTGTTTTATGTTTGTCAGTCTGTTTGTGTTTCCCTTCCCTCACTTATCCAGCGTATCTCGAGTCTTCAAGTAGTCGCCCCACGGTTTAGCGTGGGGGGGGCTATAGGAAGGGACAGAGGTTAGGGCAAGCTCAGGGCACACTATCCCCTGTCTTTTGTGTACCAATCTTAACAACAGTAAGTTGTGAGGATTTCATAGATACCTCACATTCGTATATTCACTAAAATATATTTTTGCATAATATTGCACTGTGCTTCACAGAAACGCATTTTATACTCTCCCTTAAACAATGGGAACCTGTCAGGTTCGCAGAGGAGAATGCTGGGACTTCTGGTTCTTCTGGTGGTGCTAGCAGCGTTCTCCGACCTACGGCATGTATCTGCTGTATATTGCAGCAAAGGCTTACCGGTAACACCTGCGGTCGGTGCTAGCAACGATTGCGGGTGTCAACCCGCAGATTGCCACCGGCTTCAAAAAGATCTGCCCATGTGCCACCATTTTGCCAAGGATTGTCGCTCCCTGTGACGAAACCGGGAACGGCGATTCGTCGCCATGACAGCCTCGGGTCTTCGAAGACCCAAGGCTGCCTCAGTTTAACCCCTTCATTACAATGTGTGAAGGGTATGGGGGTAGTGTTCCTCACTGTATGGGGGACACTACCGCCACACAGTGAGGAATACAGCCATACAGTGAGGAACACTACCCCCATACAGTGAGGAACACTACCCCCATACAGTGAAGAATACATCCATACAGTGAGGAACACTACCCCTATACAGTGATGAACACTACCTCCATACAGTGATGAACACTACCTCCATACAGTGAGGAACACTACCCCCATACAGTGAGGAACACTACCTCCATACAGTGAGGAACACTACCCCCATACAGTGAGAGACACTACCCCCATACAGTGAGAGACACTACCCCCATACAGTGAGACCGTGAGAATACTACCACCATACAGAGAGGATACTACCGCCAATACAGTGATGAACCCTACCGCCATCAGTGAGGAACACTACCGCGCCATACAGTGGTAACACTACCCGTCCATACAGTGAGGACACCTATCCCATACAGTGAGAACACTACCTCCACAGTAGACCACCCTACAGTGAGGAATACCTACATGGACGACATATTAGAGGTCTACCGTAGTGGAACAGCCGCATACATGTACACTACCATACAGTAGGAACACTACCGCGCCATACAGTGATGGATCGCATACATGAGATACTCCGCCCAACTAAACTATGTCATAAGGAGGAACAACTACCCACTAAGTGAGGAACACATACGCCATATACAGTGAGAACAATACCAAGCCAAAGTAGCACGACGACATACAGTGAGGACACTTATCAACAACCACCCCATACGTGAGGAATCTACACTATCACACACCACCCCCCCAACAGTGAGGAACACTATCCGCCCTATAGTTGAGGACACTACGCCACAAGGAGGAACCACTACCGCCACGATACATACCCTGAACATAGACACACCCTATCATAAGGAACACTACTGCCACACAGTGATGAACACTATGCCCCATACAGTGTTTGAAACACTACCTCCTACAGTGAGAACACACCATACCCCGGAGGAACATCGACACCATACCCTAGTGAGAGACACTGACACCGCCACCTACATGAGGAACACTACCCTACGTGACATACCCAGTGAGGAACCTACCCACCTAATAGGACTGAACATAGTGAGCACACCACCACATATAGTGATGACACTACCCCCATACGTGATGAACACGACGCCACAACGTGCGAAGACACACCCACGCACATACAGTATAGAACACTACCCCCATACAGTGGAGGAACCTGCTCCATACAATGAGGAACCCTACCACCATACATGAGGAATACTACCCGCCATCAGAGGAACACTAAGCCGGCCATACAGTGAGGAACACTACCCCCATACAGTGGGACAAAACTTCACCTAACCCCATACAGGTAGGAACCCACCCCCTTTCAGTGAGGAACTACCCCCATACAGTGATAAATCCCTACACTCGATACAGTCGAGACACTACCTCCATACATGATGAACCTACGTCATACAGTGTAGGACACACCTCCATACAGTGAGGACAACTACGCCGCATACAGTCGGACATTGCCCCATCATGAGAACCACCATACCCCCATACAGTGATGACCCTAACCTCCTACAGTCAGGATACACATGAAGTATGCCCACCATACATTAGAATGACACTACGTCCCATCAGTGAGGAAACACACCCCATAATGAGAAGAAACACACACCCATACCAGGACAACTGGTACCCCCAACAGTGATGAGACACTACCCCCTGTACATCCCATAGTGGTACTACCCACTCCCCCTTCAGTGAGGAACACTACCCCTTCAGTGAGAAAAAAAAAACAAAACTACCCCATCATAAACAGACTCGATCAGGAAACACTACCTCCATACAGTGATGAATCCCTACGCCCATACAGTGAGACACTACTCCCATACAAGTGATAACAACTACCTCTGATACAGTGAGTAACACTACCTCCTACAGTGATGACAGTACGCCCATACGTGAGAACACTACGCCATAAATCATGAAAAGACACTACCCCCATAGCTGCGCCCTACCACCACCCATACATGAGGAACACTCCCCCCATACGATAGGACACTACGCCCATCAGTCGGACATTCACGCCCTACAGTGAGAGACACTACCCCATCAAAGTGAGGAACACTCCCCCATACTGAGAGAACACTACCCCATACAGTGATGAACCCTACCCCCATACGTGCTGAAACACTACCCCTTTCCATTGAGGAACACTACGCCCATACAGTGAGAGACACACCTACCCCATAAGTGAGACACTACCCACCTCAGTGATGAACACTATACCCCCAGAACAGTTAGGAACCTACCCATACAGTGATGAACACACTCCCATACATGAGAGGACCGACCCCCATACAGTAGTAAACTACCCCTATACGTGAGGATACTACCGGCAAATACCGTTATGAACAAACACTAACCCCTTCACAGTAGGACACTACCCACATACAGTTAGAGACACTACCCCCATACAGTTAGGAATACTACCCTACACATGAAGGAACACTACCGCCGTACAGTGAGGGAACACTACCCCCATACGTGAGGATCACTGCTCCTCGTGATGATCACTGCTTCCTACAGTAGGAACACTTCGCCCTACAAGTGAGGAACCACTACGCCCATACAGTGAAGGAATACTACTGCCATGCATGGAGGAACCCTACCGCCATACATGAGGAAACACACCTGCATACAGTGAGAACCTACCCTCCATACTGAGGAACATTACCCCCATACAGTGAGGACACTACCCCATCAGCGGGGAACACTACCCCCATATAGTGGGAACACTTACCCCCATACGTGAGGACACGCTTCCATACAGGGAGGAACCCTACCCTCATACATGATGAACCTAGCTCCATACAGTGATGAACACTACCCAATACATTGAGAGACACTACAAACTACCCGCCTTACATTGAGGATACTACCCTACCGCCACAACAGTGGAGGAATACTACCGCCATAACAGTGAGGACACGACTACCACCCCCCAGACAGTGAGGAACCCTACTGTCCATTTTCCTTCTCCTTTCCAAGTTCTCTGCCGCATTTAACACGTGTTTGTGCCATTTTGCTAATAAAGGGAAAAAAATTGGAATTCGAATCGTTACGAATCCGAAGTTTTCCTGAATTCGAAACTAATTTCGATTGTTGATTCTCTTCGCCCATCTCTAGTCTTATTGATCATAATGACTCTTACTTACCATACCTGCATATCACGCTGCTTTAATTTGTATGTCCCATTCCCTCTTTCAATATTTTTTATTTTCTGAAATAGCTTTCACTGTAATCAAAAACCCAACAAACTCATTTTAATAATCATGGATTTATTTTTTATGCCTTGATTTAAAAATAATATTTACAATTAAATATCAGAAACGAGATGAACTGAAGTTCCTTAGTGTATGCACAAGCCTGTTTAATTGCAACTGTTGAGAATAAGTTTCATCATATACTCCTTGTTATCTTTTTCTGGGTGTCTTCATTTATTGTAGTTATCTTGGCATACTAATTATCCATTAGACCGCATTGTTTTGTGCCTCCTACCTCCCTGAGTTTATCATATACACTTCTAAGATACATGAACAAAACTGCAAGCATTAAGCTTGTCAATAGCAATCTATAAGCACTATGTTGAAAATGAAGGAAGCATTTATAATAATTGAATAAGGTGAACACATCTGGGGAGGCACTGAGATTGTAGAGCACTGCAGTATGGTGTGGGCATCTACACATACATTTTACCCACTATGAGTGTAATTCACATATCTATCTACTCAATAACATCAGAACCTTATTCAATCAGTAGGTAGGTTTTATATGTTAGCATTTCATACCACGCTTGATTTCCTTCTTATAAGGCCACTTTATGTTCTTTGAAACAGAGTTTCCTGAAATTTTGGTGTCAGAATTAGTCCTATTCTATCCTAGCGCAATTTTTGAAGTCCAGGCCATTCACATTGGCCCACATGTACTAAAAACAGTGCAACCTATATGCAGTTTGTGGTGTATAGTGCAGGGTTTTGCAACATCTTCTGATTTCTTGGCGCACGTTCTTCATGAATCTGGCCGCTACCATGCACTGCCCCGGGGCCCCCGACAGAGTGCACCACTTTATTGGGTGCACTGTTTGACATAAGGGGTGGCAACACTGTCTGTTGAATTTTCATGTTAAATGCCAAGCTCATGGTCCGACTGTGCACCAGACGCCCCCGTCAGTGTAGAAATTTTTGTCCATGAGAATAGTCAGCATTCGCCACAAGTGTGTTCCTTACGCCAGAAATCCCTTTGCAAACAGTTTACACATAACAAATGTGCAAATCCAACAATAAACACAAGGACCCTTAGTAGTGTGGCCATTGGGGTCAGATTGTCAGTCATCTCTTAGAAATGATTCTAAAGCTGATTGTGTTCACATGAATCGCTTTCACTTACTTCAATGGGCAGGTTTCCCACATGGCTCAGATGAAATAATGCATGTTGCAAGTACTCTCAGAACATTGGCACTGAAATTCTGAAATTGTTCATGGCCCAGGTACCTTGGTTATTTTCTGATCATCTCTTTAACACAGTGAAGACACACAGGATGCGTATCTCATCCTATTAGTGGGCCCGTTGCCGCATTAGTTGAGCGCTTCTTGCTCACCTCCTTTGGTTCCTCTCTGACACCCATTGGTTTGAAGCCTGAGTCCAATTAGGGTATGCCGCCATGCCACTCTCTAGCCTGCTGCCGCTGCCTCTGCATGCCGTCCCCTATAGTGTCAGGGTCAATTATTGGATGTTTTAGATGCTATCTAGCTTCATTCTTTCACTCTGTCATGGCCATGCTGTTGCCCATAATTTTGGCATAATGGTCAAGCCTATGTACACATCTCCAGATTGCTTAGCCTGGAGATGCTGCCTATAGGCTAGTAGAGACCGAGGCCTTTCGCAACTCATGGCGGCGGCCGCCCTCGGTATTCGGTCCCCAGCCGCCACTACTTTCCCGATGTGCCGTCCAGCCCTGCACCAGACGTGTCAGAACATCATCCGTGCTGACAACCAGGTCCACCTGAACACAGACACGTGGTCGAGTGCTGCCGGCAGGGCCACATATTATCGGCTGACGGGCCCTTGGGTTACTTGGTGGAGGCTGGGACGCGAGTCTGACCTGCGGCGCTGGTCATATACTGCCGACGACGCGATATGGGGTATTGGGGGGGCCCAGGGGTGGGTGTTTATGCGCTGGCTTTAGATCTTATGCCTATGCCTCCCACCTCCCTCCATAATCACTCCGAATTACATTGTGGCCATGGCCGCCATCAGTCGGTAGGCTTAGGCACAGCAGCAGTATTGCCGTCGCTAAAGCGACAGCAGGCGGTGCTCAAACTGCTGAGCGGCCGGCTGCTAAAGGCACACCGCCCAAGAGCTATTACAGGGCATTCCACACAAGCTTGTTAACGTTTTTGTTTCTCGCCACCCTGTGGAATCCACAAATATACTGGCAAACTTTTATCATTTACCGATATTATCGTGTTACATTCCCTCACCCGCCATATCCCAAACTTATAAGAACGTACCTACACTTGATCTTACAAAAGGTTCTTAGAAGTGCTGTTTGGGGAGTAGCCTGAGGAGGGGCTGGATTGGCGAAAGCTACCTGGCAGCGGAGCGCAGCTCCATGCGCAATCATGCGCCTTCATGCGCATCTGTTTTACATTCCCCTCACCCGCCCCAGTCCCAAACATTATAAGAACGCTACTACACTTGATATTATACAAAGGTTCTTGAAGTGCTGTTTTGGGAGTAGCCCGCGACAGGGCTTGGATGGCGAAATCTCGCCTGGAAGCGGAGCGCCAGCTCCATCCAAGATCCAACTACATTGTTTTAACTGCAGCACCTTTAATCTACTACTAGTTTCACGGCCTCCCATAATAAAATATAGAATCTTATTATATAGCGCCATCATATTCCGTAGCGCTTTAAAAATATAGGAAAAACAATTAACAATGTAAATGTAACCAGAGCACAAATTTGTATGGAACAACAGGAGTTGAGGTCACGCTCGCCAGAGCTTACGGTTTATGAAAATGAGGGGGGAAACCAGACGTAAAAGAAATTAATGGTCAAGCCATTCTTCTTAGGGGGGAATAGAACAAAATAAATAAATGGATTGCTGTCCCTTGAACCACTCAGCCGTCTCTTATATACCAGGTCCAGGTGAAGGGGACTGCAGAGAAGCTCGGTGCCTGTTGGTTGCTGGACACAGTGGGAGGACGACACAGGGGACGGGTTAATCAGAAGAGTTAAAACTTCATGCAGTTAATGAGTGTTATAGGCTTGCATAAAAGGAAGGGTTTTAAGAGCACGTTTGAACTTGGAGGTTAGGTATTAGTTTATAGTCGGGGCAGAGCATTCATGATTGGTGCAGCCTAGAGAAGTCTGGAGACGCGGAGTGGGAGGTCCGCACAAGGTAGAGGTTAATCTAAGATCACTGGCGGATCAGAGCACGGGTTGGGCGATAGACTGAGAAAGAGAGGAGAGCCCCGTTCAAGGTGGCGCTGTTATTTTAGCTGATATACGGCTGCGTTTGACAGATATGAAAGAGCTTTATGGAGAGGTTATTTATTTTAAAACTGTATTCGAAAGGGACTGGTCAGCCAGTGCTTTCGCGAACTGGCAATGAAACTGTAGGCATCATGGTCAATTATCAAACGAGCTGTAAGTCCGGTCAGAATTTTGGGTGTGTTTTCAGTGGCTTTCCACAACAAACTGTTAAACGTTTCGCCACCCATGCTGTGGTAATCCACAAAATATATGGCAAACTTTTATCATGTACGATATATTTGGAGCGCTTCTTGCTCACCACTGTGGTTCCTCTCTGCCACCCATTGGTTGAAGACCTGAGTCCATTAGGGTATGTACGCCATGCCACTCTCTAGCCTGCTGCCGCTGCCTCTGCATGCCGTCCCCTATAGTGTCAGGGTCAATTATTGGATGTTTTAGATGCTATCTAGCTTCATTCTGTCACTCTGTCATGGCCATGCTGTTGCCCATAATTTTGGCATAATGGTGCGATTAAGCAGCCTCAGAGGCATCCATGCATGCTGCCCCTGCTGTTTCCTGTCCATTTCGGTGGTGTTTCCATCCTTTTCTGAGGTTCCCAGGTGTTTGGCCAAGCTTCCCTGTGCAGAGCCTTGGTCCCCTTGAAAAATGCTCGAGTCTCCCATTGACTTCAATGGGGTTCGTTATTCGAGACGAGCACTCGAGCATCGGGAAAAGTTCGTCTCGAATAACGAGTACCCGAGCATTTTAGTGCTCGCTCATCTCTAGTAGTTACTATTCACCCAGATATATTCCATAAATGAACAAATCAGAG